>JARHVA010001712.1:2687500-2910000 GCA_037957365.1 Torreya grandis
CTATACATGTGATTTGGGTCATCAGAATGATAGGGTCAGATAATAAGATAATAAATTAGGCATAATGAGATGGTGAATTCAAGTCCTTGTACACTTGACAAGGACTTAAGGGCATAGTCTTGATTGGTATTTGTCAAGTGTACATGACTAAAATCCTATATATAATCAAATTTTAGTATTTAAAATTCCCCCCTTTAATATAGTAATGCATAAATATGAAATTACCAGGTTAAAGGAAATAAATGCATACCTAGGTGTGTAAAACACATCTTGCCTTTGCTTGAGCCCTTGTGAAATTCATTGTTGGTGTATGACTTATAAACAAGATCATGTTATAGTATAAATCAATGCATGTAATTTGAAATTGAATAATTAAAATGCTTGAAAAGTTAAAAGAGCAATGAAGGAGTACACATGTGTCAATGCAACCATGTTACCCCTTAGTACCTTGATTTAGCAAATATGCTTCCTTATGAAGCAATAGAGTTTAAAGAGGTTCATATTTGAAATTTTGATATTTAAAGAGTAAATTTTAGAGGGTAATTATACCACCAATATGGTTCAAGGGTGAGTTGTGACACGATCATTAAGATCACTGAATCTCAATTACATAACTCAAATGAAAGTGCAATAAAGTCAAGTTAAGATAAATATCTATTACCACTTGAACTTGAACCCAATTAGGCTATGACAAGTATCTCCTCATTTAAGTGGCACAATGGAACCACCTCAGGGCTGTGGGTGCCCCTAAATTGAGGTGGATCTCTAAATGAGGGGCTAGTTCCTCTTGATGCATCACTATTGCTCAATCCTACTACTAACACTTGGGGGGATGAAAAGGGATAAGAATAGATAAAATAAAATATACTTTATGGGAGGTGATACAACAAATATATGATCTACTCACACCCTTTAACTTACACTTGAAAACAAGGAGAAGTTTGCATATACACTTCATCCAATGACAATCCTCTCTCTTGCATTAATGTTTCAAGCATGGGGTCTTGGAGATAGCATAGGCTAGGAGAAATTAGAAAATAGGAATTATAAGACACAATATTGAATAGAATAATCACTACACCTATAATATAAACATTATACACTTCTTGCTGACCTATAAAAGAGAGATTAAAAAACACAAGGTACTAAGAAGAGTAACATGTGAAGGTAAATAAAGCTACACTTGCACAAGATTAACAACCATAGTGTACAATTAGTGAAATATTGAATGAGGTAAAAACAACTATCTTCATTATCTTAAGGAAAAAATTTGATAGGGCTTCACCATACCAAGGTGAAAAGATCTTATACAATTCCAAAAAGGCTAGAATTTATAGAAAATGTGAGAAGAGAGAGAGAAAGGGAAACTCAAGAGTCATTAAGACACTTGTTAATGAGGAGGAGTTATTATAGTCATATAATCATGTATGAGATAGGTTCCTAAAGAGAAACAAGGAAAAATTTCTCTCAAACTTATCTAACTCCTCCACATGTGGCGTAGGTTCCCTTGTGCATGCATAAAAAACTATCCTTCATGATTTGCCTTCCAAAACTACCTTATCACTACATATGATCAGTTATGATAGTGGATCTGAGTATGAGGGGTTGAAAACAATCCCTCACATGCATTGGATTATCCTATGATCATTCTTATTCTTTTGGCCATGCACAATCATCCATGATAGTCCTAAAATGACCCCTCTCCATGCACCTCTCACACTTGGCACACAAAAAATTTCCAAACTTGAAATATAATTAATTAAAAAATATGGATGACACTTTTTAAGAGTGTCCATATCATTATTTTTAAGAAAAAATACTTAAAAGGCTTCCCAAATGGAGTTTCACCGCTATTCCTAGGTGTTCACTTCCCATTCACTATGACTGGTTGAAATGAAAGAGATGGTAGGCACACTTAGGAGTTTATATACCTCATAAAATGGACATGAGGACTTATAAAAAGTTATAAACTCTCTCTTAGAAGTGATTGGATCCTTTGAAAGTTTTCTAGACTTAAAAAACACATAATTTTGTCAAAATAAGCCATTTTCTGTACCATTCACATAGGTGTAGTAAAAAAATTGGCATGGTCCAGGTCTCTAGGGAGTCCTGTACATCTCCAAGTTAGTTTCATGGCATTTCCACTATATCTTTATGATTCAAATGCAAGATTTCCCCAATTGGGTCTTTATGGAGGGTTTTTAAGGGTTTCTGGGCACGATTGGTCTTAACATTTGTTCATAAAGAACAAACATTAAAATTATCTCAAAATTCCATTGAGGGATTCTTAGGGACCGTCCCTAACTTATCCAATTACCTTCAGGTCCCATGCAAAGTATCATGGAATATGTGAGTGTCCAAAGTTGGTTATTCGAGTTATTTCCTACATTTTGTGAGAGTCTTGGTGTTTTCAAGATAAGAGATGGATTACTTATGAGTTTTTATTTAAAAAAAAGACTCAAAAACCCATATTTTACTCCCATTGACATGTTACAATCATTATAATAGATCATCAAGAGCTATAAATGAAAATGACCTCCGTTTTGAAATTAGGTCTAGACCTTGTTAATGGGTCTGCCTATAACTCTTGGCCTAGAATGAGGTTTAATGGCTTTCCTTTCATCCTAGGAGGTTTAAAATATCTATAGTAGTCCCTTAATCATGGTTAAATCACTTTGGAGGATTATCTAAGGTCAAAATTGAAAATGACTATCCTTACTTAGCCATTTGCTTTACCATTCCTTACCATGGTGACTGCAACCTTTATTGCCCCGGGCAACCTGTTTACCTTAATACCTCTTATAAAGGTTTTTTAGGTTTTATTAGGTGTTATAAAGCTTCATAAATCATCATAAAAGGTTTATCAATCTTTTGGTGCATCATTTTAGCACATATTCCAAAAATATAGTCTTGGGTGCAAGGGCAAAGTGATATATCTCTAAGATAGAATAGGGGCATGTTCCCCTTATTATTAATAAAAATAATAATTTTAAAGTGTATTATAGGTCTCAAGTATGATTTTTACTAGTTATTGGCATTTTTTTTCATATTTTGACCCTCCAAAACCTCCAAAGGCCAAGATAGACTTATAGGAATGCACTGTCAGTAGGGGTGCCTTGAGATGAACTATGTATGTCCATATTGGACTCAAGTTTTTTTAGTATTAGTTATCTATATCCATAAAAATTACAATATAATTGATATATAAGGTCCAATTTCAATACATCACTTCATCCTTCCATGTTCTCATTTGACTTCTACCATCTTGAATCTTGCTGACTGATATGAATCTGTCTGACTGTGTTTATTTGTTAGAGCCTTTGCTTGTCAATTATTGAGAATGTTTTTGACATTTTTAACCTTACATAATATTATCCTAATCTTTACACATCATTACATGACTTAATTCACCTAAGAAATCCCAAAACTTTATCAAACACAACCTAGTTTACTACTTAGTAACTGAGACACCTTCTTAGGATCTACTGTAGGTGTCTATATGCATTGAATTAGGCTTTATGTTGGATGTGTAAATGTATTTTCATGAATATTTCTTGGTCTTAAGTTATTTATTAGACTTAATTTATTCAATAATAGAACTAGACACAAATTTTCCTCAAATTCTTAGGTTACTATCTGAGATAGTCACAGTTAACTATATGAGATCTCTTTTAGGGTCTTGTAGGTGAAAAGGGGGATCCTCATTTTATAATGATATTTATTAACCCTTAAAACATCATTTATATTCATAATTTATGCAATTTAAACTTATATTACACTTTGAATGTCTTCCAAACATCTTTTGGACTCTAAACTAGGTCACTATCTGCTGAAAGAAATAACTTACTCTACTATAGGTGTAATTGGTTCAACTAAGCTTATTTATTATGTGAAGGAACTCTCCTTGAATCCATAAAAAGTTACTAGCTACACATAATGAGATATATTTACCTTTTAACGTCCCAAAACCTTAATTTGCCATCCAAATTGAGTCAACAATTATTTGCCCACTATCTTACCTGTAGATGAACAATTCTACTATGTATAGACTGGGAACTTGAACATGAACTAAGGTTAGGCATATTATCTCTTTGGAATGGCCTTTGAGATTTAAAATTTTCCTTATCCACCATAAATACCATATAAACATGAATCATAGTTTTAAAATGATGCATTAGGTGACAAAAGTCCTTTTTAGTCACTTTCCTATAGATATTACGGATTGAGTTTAGTATAGTTGTTGGCAACTTAGTGACTTAAAATGATCCTCATCCACTTATAAATTTCCTCTAAAACTTGGAAAAATTGTTGTCCAAACTAATATATACAAAATCAATACACAAGGAGTGACCAAAGGTCAAAACACCATTTTTACAAAATCATCTTGAAAGAGGTAGGAGCTCTATTTTGACAGAAAAGGCTCAAAGCCCTGAAACTCAGTCACTTTGTGCCTTGAAGGTTTCTTGTCAAAATTACTGCCCTATATCCTTGCTCATAAATTTTCTAAGGTCAACATCATGTCAATACAAAATTAGGGTCCTCAAATGTTCTAAATTCTCCACAAGACCCCTGAATCATGCTCATGCCACCTATAGGTGTGCATATGACTGTGTATAGGTAGGAAGGATGGAATTGAGTAAGAAAGGATTTTTAAAATCCTCCTATCACCTAAAATTAATTTTTAAACCTTCAAATTGATAAAATATCATCAATAAAACTTAAAAAAAACCTCAAATCATGTTCAAAGCACATGTAGGTTCTCATTTTTTGAGTATGGAGTAGTGAGAGTGATCTACGACCAAAAACAAGTCTAGAAGAGGCTTGTGAAGCATTTGATACCTCTAAAACCAAGAATATAGTGTAAAAACCTATGGATAAGAATTAGACAACATATAAAACCATCAAATTGATCAAACCAAAGTAGATTTTTTTGAAACACGTGCAAACAGTGACCCCCTATTGGATGTGAATGCATAAAAAGCTGTTTGGAGTCTAAATGATGGTTCATAAAGGATAATCCAAAAAAATTAAACTTATTGATATGGATTTAAAGTACAATTATATCCATTTTAACTCACAAGATCATTCCTTCCTAACCCAACTGCACGACCCATACCAATCATGCAAAGTTGACCTTCTTTAGTTTTTACGACAAAGAGGGAGAAATATAAGTTGAAGCTAAAATTTTTAAACTTATCTCATCACACCAATCATGAAAATGATTGTAATGAGGTGAAGAGGTACATAACTCACATTTTTACCTAAATACGAGCTCACCAAGTCTGTATAAGTGCCTAATAGAGCTTAAAATCAAGGAAAAACTACCTCTTTATGTATATAACTGATTCTTAGACTATCATCTAACCACTCCTTACATTATCCTAACTTATTCCACATTTAAATTCACCTTGGTGACAAATTTTCTTACTCAAGCCATCCGTACAAGTCATTTATGTGTTAAAAATGTGGCCAAATGACACTTTTTGCAAATAAAACATGGTGAAGGACAAATATATGACTTAGAAGCACCTTAAGACACCTAAATGACCATATTATAATATTTATAAAAAAAATTTAACCTTTGACCAAGTTTGACCAAGGTTGACTTTGGTTGACTTGACTAGTATAAGGAGGATGGGCTTCAACAAGGACTAGAGCAGGGATAAGATAAGAGATTTAGACCAACATAAGACCCTATAGGACATATGGAAACCTTATTTTAAAGCTCAAAAATGTAGGGGTTGATCCAATTTAACTAAAAGTCAAATTTGGTCAATAATTTGGCAATTCCTAGGGGTAACATGTTTGTCTATGTTAAGGACCAGTAGCCTTATACTATCCATTGGGTAAAGGGAGTCAAAATGCACTTGGAAACAATAAAAAAAACCTTGAATTGGATAACACACAAAATGGTTTACCTCAAAACACAAAAAAGAAAGACAAACACACAACAATACCAAAACAAACATACAAAACAAAGACACACTTATGCTACTAAGCACTTAGGGAACACAAGACACAACTAAAAGCAAACAAAAAATGTACATTCAACTTAAACACACCTCCCTTCCTAGATCAAAAGGGAAGTACCTTGGATCTCCTTCCTCACTAGATGAATGAGGATACCAAGCATGCTTCTTTTTGGATGTGGTGTTAGATGACTCATGTTTCCTTTTTGCTCCTTGACTTGACATGTCATTTGGTGGAGTCATCTCCCACAAGTCTCCAAGGTAAATGAAGTCTTATTAACCTTGGAAAAATGCCTTATACTACTATCCTTTTATCTCATTATGATATATTTTCATGTCTATGAAGGGGACAACCTCTTGCAATTCTATGGCTTCTTAAATGATCCCATTATATTTCTCATTTGTTACAACCTCTTTAAAGTTTTCAAGAAGTGTTGAGTCTTAGATTTGTAGTAGTGTTTCTTTCTCACACTCTTTCTTGATGTTGATATGATCAACTTCATAAGTGGTTCTAGGATCAACTTTTGAACCATTCTCAAAAGGCCCAAGATCATCATAGATTGCTCCATCATGAACTAGACTCTCTTGATGAGGATTCTCCTCAATATATGCCTACTCTCCAACATCTTGGGCTTGTTTCATTAGGAGTTTATTTTTCTCACATTCTTCATACTCTTGGAACATTTACATATAGGTTTGCCACATTTCTTCCTTTTGAGACACAACATTTTGATTACCATGGCTTGTAGTTAACTCCAAAGGACTTGTAGGCCCCTTGAGGCCTTCAAATTCATTACATATATCCTCAAATTTCTACCATAAGTCATCACCCTTTAACTGGTCAACATCATGAAGAGGAGCAACAAGAGAGGCTCCTTCATTTTCTCCTTTGGGTTCCAAAAGAACCTCTTCTAAGACCTTTTCTTCAACACACAGGAGGATCCTTTTCCTCATCTTTACAATCTAATACCTCCTCACTAGCAGTTAGATCCTTTTCATCTTTAATATAATCTAAAATCTCAAACTAATCCTCCTTCTTAGTAGTGCCACTATTAGGCATCTCAAAAATAAGAAGTTTAGCCAAAGAAGATTCCCAAAGAGCAATGCAATCCTCAACACTAGAAGGGAAACATTGATCAGTTAGAAGAGGTGGAAAGATGGGTTCAATGGCTTCTTGAGGAGGGGTGGGAGGGAGTTGAGTAGTTTCCATTTTCTCTCCCCTTCTAAATTCTCCATCTAAACATGATTTGATTTTTCTTCACAAGTTGCCACCACTTCTTTCCATCTTGGGAAGGTAGGCCTAGAGATGTTTTCATGGGGTTGATATGCTAATGAAGGAGAGAATGATATGTTTAAGAAACTTGGAGTTTCCTTAGGCTTGGCATCTTAATTTAAACTTGGAAAATTAGGCTTAGATATTTCATTTTCTTCTACCATGATAGATTACCTTAAAATCTGATTGGCCAATTCAATCTCTTTTTCAAGATGAGCTTTAAAACTCAAACTTATTTTCTCACAATATTTTCTAAATACATTAACCTGCTCAAGCATGATGTCCTCTTTTATTTGGATACTTTCTTGTATGAACTTCCAATAATGGAAAATTTGGGGAATGCATGTAGGACTTGGGGCATTTTGAAACATGTTTGGATTAGCATCTGGAGTGGGAAAGGTGGACACACTTAAAGGTTGATGTGGGATATATTAGGGCTGACAATATTGAGCTAGTTCATGAGCTCCCAACCTCTCTTATAAGTGGAAAATTAAGCCACAAACATCAAGCATATCATTAGAAATACCTTGCAAATTATCTCTCTCTATAGCCATCCATTCTTTCTTGACTTGTTCCAAAGCAGCCCTTATACTCTTGATAAAAACACTAGGGATGACTTGACCATAATTATATCTAGTATCAAGGTATAACATGCAGTATTGTTATCCAATAAGAATTTTCTTGAAATTTTCAATGGAATGACTTGGAGAAGAACTTGGTGGACTAGGTGAAGCATAAGCTTGATAGGGATGGTCATAGGCAACATCAAATTGATAGGGATCATGAAAATATTAGCCAAGGACTTGTTCATATTGAGGGGGAATAGGCAAAGTAGGAAATATCTCCTCAACTTGTGTTAGGAAAAACTCAACATCAAAATAATCCATAAAACTTGTGAGAAGTGTGTAGAACAAGAAAACAACTTCAATAAGGACTGCTTAGCCAATGGATTTATACTTGGAATTACCACTGGTGCTTAGTGGAATTGCCTCCAAAGGTTGGTATCTTGAGGAGAACACCAAAACTCCTTAATTTCTTAGAACAAGAGTCCCACCAAGCATGCCAAAAACTATTGTCTCTTCAAATTTCACCCAATGAGGAGATGAAATATCTCTCCTTGTTTAAGTGGCATAATGGAACCACCTCAGGGCTGTGGGTGTCCCTAAATTGAGGTGGACCTCTAGATGAGGGGGTAGGTCCCCTTGATTTATCACTATATCTTAATCCTACTACTAACACTTGGGGGGATGAAAAGGGATAATAAGATATGAAATAAAATCTACTCTATGGGAGGTGATACACCAAATATATTCTCTACTCACACCCTTTAACCTAAACTTGAAACTAGGGAGAAGTTTACACATACACTTCATCTAATGACAATCCTCTCTCTCACATCAATGTTTCAAGCATGGGGTATTGGAGATAGCTTAGGATAGGATGACTTAGACAATAGGCATTCTAAGACACACTATTGAATAGACTACTCACTACACCTGAAATATCAACATTAGACACTTCTTTCTGACCTACAAAAGAGAGATTAAAAAACACAAGGTACTAGGAAGAGTAACATGTGAAGGTAAACAAAGCTACACTTTCACAAGATCAACAACCATTGTGTACACTTAGTGAATATTTAATGAGGTAAAAAAATTATCTTCATTAGCTCAAGGCAAAAATTTGGTAGGGCTTCACTATACCAAGGTGGAGAGATCTTATATAATGCCAAAAAGGCTATAATTTATAGAAAATGTGAGAAGATAGAGAGAATGGGAAGCGTAAGAGTAATTAAGACACTTTTAAATGAGGATAAGGAGTTATGATAGTTGTATAATCATGTATGAGATAGGTCCTAAAGAGAAACAAGGACAAATGTCCCTCAAACTTAGCTAACTCCTCCACATGTGGTGTAGGTTCCCTTTTACAAGAATAAAAAACTATCCTTCATGGTTTTCCTTCCAAAAATACCTTATCACTACATATTATTAGGTATGATGGTGGATATAAGTATGAGGGGTTACAAACAAGCCCTCACATGCATTGGATATTCTTCTGGTCTATCTCCATGCACCTCTCTCACTTGGCACCCAAAACCTTTCCAAACATTAAACATGATCCATTAAAAGTGAGGTATGACACTTTTAAAGAGTGTACACATCATTAATTTCAAGAAACAAGCCTTAAAAGGCTTCCCAAATGGAGTTTCACCACTTTTCCTAAGTGTTCACTTCCCATTCACTATGACTAGCTGAAATGAAAGAGATGGGAGGAAAACTTAGGAGTTTATATAAATAATTAAATGGAAATTAGGACTTATAAAAAGTCCTAAAATATCTCCTAGAAGTGATTGTATCCTTTTAAATTCTTTCAAACTTGCAAAACACACAATTTTGTCAAAATAAGCCCTTTTATGTATGAAAGTTCTTTTTAGGGTCCTATAGGTGAAAAAGGGGCTCCTCCTTTTATAATGATATTTATTAACCATTGAAACATCATTTTTATTCATAAGGTATTGAATTTATACTTATCTTACAGTTTTCATGTCTTCCAAACATCTTTTGGACTCCAAACTGGGTCACTGTTTGCTGAAAGAGATACCCTACTCTACTGTAGGTGTAATTGGTTCAACTGAGCTTGTTTATGACATGAAGGCACTCTCCTTGAATCCATAAAAAGTTATTAGATATAAATCATCATATACATTTACCTTTTAAGGTCCCAAAACCTTAATTTTCCATCCAAATTGAGTCAACAATCATCTACCCACTATCCTGCTTGTAGGTGAACAATTCTATTATGTACGTACTGGGAACTTGAACATGAACTAAGGTTAGGCATATTATATCTTTATAATTTCCTTTTAGATTTAAAATGTTCCTAATCCAACATAAATACCATCTAAACATGAATAATATTTTGAAAACGAAGCATTGGGTGACAAAAGTCCTTTTGAGTCACTTTCCTATAGATATTATTGTTTGAGTTGAGTGCATTTGTTTACAACTTAGTGAATTCAAATGATCACCATCCACTTATAAATTTACTATAAAACTTGGAAAAATTGTTGTAAATAATAATATATAAAAAAATCATACATAATAAGTGACCAAATGTCAAAACTCCATTGTTACAAAATCATCCTAAAAGAGCTAGGAGTTCTATTTTGACAGAAAAGGCTCAAAAGCCTAAAACTCAGTCACTTTGTGCCTTGAAGGTTTCTTATAAAAATGACTAACCTATCTCATTTATCAAAAATATTATAAGTTTAACATAATTTAAATATAATATGAGTGTCCTCAAATGTTCTAAATTATCCACAAGACCCCTAAATAACGCTCAGGCCACCTGAAGGTGTGCATATGACTGTGTATAGGCAAGAAGGATGGACTTGAGAAAGAAAGGCTTGTTAAAAGCCTCATATCACCAAAAACCTTAAAATTGATAAAATATCATCAATAAAACTTGAAAAAAACCACAAATCATGTTTAAAGCCCCTGTAGGTTGTCATTTTTTGAGTATAGAGCAGTGAGAGTGATCTATGGCCAAGAACAAGTCTAGAAGAGGTTTGTGAAACATTTGATAGCTCAAAAACAAATAATATAGTGGGAAAAATTGTGGATAATCATTATAAAACATATGAAACCATAAAACTAATCAAACCAAAGCAAAATTTTCTGAAACAAGTGTAAATAGTGACCCCCTCTTGGATGTGAATTCATAAAAAGCTGCCTAGACTCTAAATGATGGTTCATAAAGGAGAAGCCACAAAAATTAAAATTATTGATATGAATTTTAAGTACAATTAAATTTATTTTAACCCCCAAGATCATTCCTACCAACTCCAACTGTATGACCCATACCAAGCATGTAAAGTTGACCTTCCTTAGCTTACAAGACAAAGAGGGAGAAATAAAATTTGTAATTGAACTTTTTGAGCTTCTCTAAAAACACCAAGAATTTAAATTAATATAGGGAGGTAAAGAGGCACATAAATAATTTTTTTATTTGAAGATGAGCTCACCAAGTTTGTATAAGTGCCTAAAATCAAGGAAAAACTATCTCTTGCTGTACATAACTAATTTTTGGACTATAATCTGACCACTCATGACATTATCCTAACCTCATCCATGTTTAAATTCACCTTTGTAACTAATTTTACTACTCAAACCATTTGTAAAAGTCATTTATTGTGCTAAAAATGTGGCTAAATGACACTTTTTGCTATAAAGCATGGTGAAGGACAAATATACGACTTATAAACACCTTAGGACACCTAAATAACCATATTATAATATTTATAACATAGTTTAAAACTTTGAAAAAGTTTGACTATGGTTGAATTTTGTTGACTTGACTAGTACAAGGAGGATGGGCTTCAACAAGGACTAGAGCAGGGATAAGATAAGAGATTTAGACCAATATGGGACCTTATAGGACATGAAAACATTCTTTAAAAGTTCAAAAATGTATGGGTTGACCTAATTTGACTAAAAGTCAAATTTTGTCAACAATAACCAACTCAACTTACAAATGGAAAGTAGTTCTAAGGCCATTGAGGGTGTTGAATCTTAGCACCCAAAGGATCCAATTGCTATAGATAAAAAATGATCAAAACAATGCTTCTTGGTAAAGTGTTTTGAATATGTATTTGTAATTTTTGGTGAAGTTGCATGGCATATGCACCTATAATGTGTCTCAAGTTAAACTAATTATCAACATGTGACCTCTATTCTATAACTATGTATAATATTTGTCATAAATTTGAAATACTATGTCCCAGATATGTAAAATTAAAGCCAAACGTATAAGATTTTAACCCAAATGTATATTTGAATCATGTAAACTGTATCAAATTTTGTCAACTATGTATATGTGGAGTCATCCTTTATGACATGAACACACTAATATTCCCCCATTTAGAGGTGATGTAAATGTAATTTGGTAGTCACCTTACCTTAAAAGGATAAGATAATTTTATTATATGTGTATGAATCATGTAGCATATATGAGTAATATGTTGAAGTAGATATCTTAATCAAGCTCATAGTGTGTGATCATAATAAGCCCTAAGATACATGATATAGATCATGGAAACATATATAAAGTAAAAATACAAGATCAACAAATGTAGATACAAACAATAAATATTTATAGCATCTCAGTATTGTACATTTGATAAATATCAATCAGTGATCTACCCTTCAACTCTAGACCTCCTTGCTATTAAAAGGCTTTCATTTTCCATCTCAATGTGCCTAAATTTGTATCTCTTAATCTGATTAATATAAATATAATAACCCAAGTCCCATGTACTGTATAAAAATCTTAAAACATGATAAACATCCTTTAGTGCCATTTTTAGAGTCATACCTATTTTCTAGCCTTATCGACACTACCAACTGTAGAGGGACACTATTACTGACAATAGTGTCCAAATCCTTATCTAGCGTCTAATTGTCAAAAGTCATGTAAATTGTAAATGTTTCAAAACCTATGGGTCAATCTATTTGTATTTTTGAACCCTACTATGAGATATTTTCAAAAGGTGTGGTATAAATACAAGTCTAAGCCTTCTCATTCTTCATCTATCAAATACTAAGCAAACACCTACAAAATTTAAATCAATCAACTACACAACCAAGCTATTCTACTTTATTCAACCCCATTTTCATATCAATCATAGGACTAGTCATATTACAAGTTTTTAGCATTCAAAGAGTAGTGCATGGGTGATATTTGTCAAGTTATAAGCTAGATCACTATATGCATCATCATATAGTATATTTCACCCTTATGCAAAAACTTTCCCACCCATAGGGGATAATTACATAATTATAAGGTCCTCCTTAGAGTATTGGATATGCAAGTATCACCCATTGATAGACGGTTATTTGGAACCAACTTGACACCATGAGGCCACTAACTTAATTATATCAAACTCATTCCAAGGTTGTAGAGCTAGGTTTTTTCAATTAAAAAAACATGACATATTATATCATAGATTTGAATACATCAGTATAAAGGTGATAGAAAACCTAGAAAATGAAGTTGGTTGCATCTAAATCCAGTCATTATTCTATACTGGACACTTATATCATAGTTAGACACTAATATTGATGGTAGTGTCCTGATTCGATGACAATGCCCATGGCTATAGAAGTACAATTTATAGAATTTTATAACTGATCCAAAATATTGATCTGCATATTTATCACATGTTTCCAAGTTAAATCTAAATGCACATAGTAAACTATCAAAGTATGATTTCTGTTTGTTATCTTCAAGTAATTTCTATATTTAGCATATCTCAATATTATAATTTAAAATATTCATTTATTTGAGTTTGCAATTAATTAACCTATTATAGATTAGTTTATCACCATTATTCTTGAAATATTTCTATATTATTAACCTATACCCTACCATAAAAATATAGGGTTAAATAACAGAAACTCAAACCCATACACAAGAGCACTCAATCTCAAATAAAAAGGGGTCTAAAGACACTGTAAATAAGGGGCATGTTTAGATTCTGCACATTCAAATGGAGGACATATTAAAATGTCCAAACACAAATAAATACAAATTAGTGTCACAAGGGCCTACAAGCAAGGAACATATTTAAATGTTTTACAAGTAAGCCAATAACAAGCAATACGTACACTCAAATAAGTGACAATGTGAATAAATACAATATAAACAACCAACATAAGCATATCATACTAGTCCTTGCATATATGTGTTAGTAAAAAATGTCATATAATATAACATATCAAGTATATGGTGTAATATGTGAACATGAGCATAGGCATGTGTAAGCGTTAGCACATAAGAAACATGATAATGTAAAAGTGATTGTAAAACAATGTAACATGAGTTGATTGTGATCAAAGAATCAAATTCCCCCAATGTAGTATATTGTGGGAAGAGGAAATTCCAACATATTATTGTGAAAGTATCATGGGTCTAGTGTATGCCTATATCAAACTCAAGTATGTTTTAAACATGTGTGAATAAGATGAAATGTTATTCTATCTAATAACATAAACTAAACAACATAGATGCCATGGAGTTAATAAACATATCTATGCTAAATATTTTTTTGTATTTTTGATTTTTTTGAATGTTTTTGTATTTGAATTTATATATTTTTGGACACATCTAATTTGGGAATAACTATTTCCATAAATCCTATAACTAAGGAGATAGAGGACTGCTAGGTGAATCTTTTGGTTGCCACTATCACTTATATTTTGTCATTGTCGATACTTTGATGTTTTTCTAGTAATGTGGCACTATTAGTTATGCTTATGGGTTTTTCATTATATCCATCATGGTGAATATTAATATCTTTTTTTTCAAATTGTAAAATGAGCTTCACATTTGTAGTACTTACATTTGCATCCATATTGGCCAACCACTATTGACCAAAATTAAAGGTTAAGTTTATTTTTTTATTAATTACCCATATGATGGTATTGACCACTTTTGGTCCACATGATACTAGTAGCATAATGTATCCAAGGGATTCTATAAAATGTTTACATTAATTTAACTCATCGATATCATGGCCCAAATGTAGTAGGCATGGTAACACTACAAACTGTGTCCTAATTATGTATATCAATCTTGATGTGTGGACAATAATCACCATCAATATTTACATAAATAATTATATATTCACATCATGGGTGGTTAGAATTATGTCATCTTTTTCCTATATACTAAAACATAATAGGTAATTTCTACTATTTTGGAATAATCCTTATGCATCCATTTTTATATTTGGTTTTTAATGCCTCACAATGAGTTGTATCATGATTAGTGATATGATGATAGTTGTAATATGGTGATCTTTATTTTCAAATGAGTCTACTACCTGATATGTGTCTCTTATGAGGTAAAGATATCATCTTATGGTCAAGTAACATAGTGAGTATTATATTTGGAACATTTTGTTGCATTTTTATTTTTAGAATATATTGTGGAGATCTAGTGAAGATTCCACATTATTAACATGATGTATCTACATTTGTTCCTTATAAGGTTGACTTAAAGTCTATAGCCATGATGGATGTATTGAGTAGTAATAATTTACATGTTAATTTTTTTTTGCCTTGCCCTTATTTATATTTGGTTTTGCACTTTCCAGAGATGGATTTAGTTTATATGTACCAGGACCTATAAGTGTAAATAGGTTATGTGAAAGATGCTCAAGTAAATCAAAACTTAGTTTGCATAATTGTTCATCTATAATATCATGAGGGATATCTTCATCAATGTCATAATGATATAAAACTTTTACATATTGTTGTTCAATATTTACCAATAAAGGAAACTCAAATGTTGGCTTTTCTTGTTGTTTGAGTGTCAATGGTTCCTCTGGTAATGGTTTTTTCTCAATTTCTTTATCATTTGGTTTAGTTTCTATGGTAGTATGTGTACCCATGTGTACCTTGATGGTTAGTTCCTTATGATTATCTTAGAATAAATGATTGATTTTGCTTGACTCACCCATCTCATAAGTTAGTATACTCTCAAGTGGAATATATTTTTTAAGTGGTATTATTTAGGAATCCCTTTTAAGTTAGAATGCAACATTTTAAAATTTTTGAAGGGTTCATCATTGATAGGAATTATCCATAATGTTTCATCATGCATGAATTTAATGCATCAATGTAATGTAGATGGTATATATTCTATTATGTGGATCCAAGGTCTACCCAAGAGGAGGTTATAATGCAATGATGGAGACATTACATGGAATGTAGTTTGGACAATTTTTCATCCCAACATCACAATGTGATTTGGCCAATTGGCGAGATACATGAATTATTATATCCTTTGATATGCATATCAAAATTTTGAAGAATATTTGTCCTAATTCTAATTTTGGTTAGGAATTTTATGCTACAAAGTTAAGAAAAAATCTATTATCAACTAACACTATCTTTATTCCTTTATTGTAAACACTAACTTGTATGAATAAAGGCAAATATTGATTAATGATATCCTAGAGGGTAGATATTTATGATAAAAAGTGATAATATTTGGTTTGTTTTTCAAATATTGCATAATATTCACAAAATAAGTTGGTTATATATCACTTGGTACATATATTTCATACAAGGCTTCATATAAGATATCATTATAGATAATTAATTGCTTCATAATCTCTAGGATTGATATCTTAGCATGTGTATTACATAATTGGTCAACAAGATCATATCCTTTAGATTTGATTATTAGCTTAGGCTTAGGAGGAACCTATTATATATTAATAGGTGGTGGGATAGGTTGGTAACCCTTTCCTTTTCATGTAGTGATAACATGGACTACAAAATTTAATATAAGATATGGGTGAACAACAAGAGTGAGATGGTAGTTGTCACTCGAATAGGATCTAGGAGAACAAAAGGTTGAGAGGACACAATGGTGCTTGGATTCTAGTTATATATTATTGTAGATGGATTTTTAAAGAGAAATTTTATTTTTATCTTATTAGAAGTCAGTCTCTTTTTTGTGACCAATTTTTTTAAACCATTGGATTATGCCTTTAATTGATTTAACATAACAAGTGATGATTATCATAATATAATTTTAAATTAAATAAAAAATAGATATATCCATATTTATCATGATTGATTTCCTTTTGTAATAAATGCAAATCTAATTTTTAAAATATTTTATAGATTAGGAAATAAGAAATCAAAAAATCCTAGGGCAAGCTAGGGTTTGTAAAAGAAGACACAAAGGTTGGATTCACCAAATGTTTAACCCTTTTAGGATTGGTGTGTTAGGATTAAAGGGTATACTAGAATAATCAAATGGATGAATAAAATTATTGTAGAGTAGGATAATTAAACTTATTTAGATATCATAAATATATTGAATCTAGAAAACTACTAAATATGAAAATTATAATGCCAATTTATATTTTGATAATTGCAACACAAGGAAGGGATAATACATAGCTTATTTGTAAACATGCATGTGGATTTGAATTATATTGAGGTGGAATCATATAGGTTGATGCTTAGGATCCAGTTTTTAGATTCAAAAAATATTATTTTTGGAGGCTTGGACACTTTCATCGACTGGTGGACACTTCCATCAATGCTTATATCTAAATATCAATGCAACTATCTTGTAAAAAATATTCACTATATTATAAAGTGTCTTCTTATACCCATTTGTGTTTTATATTGATGTATTTATATTGTGCACATGTGATTTGTATGATTGTATATATCTTAAACCCTAGTTTTCACCTTAGGTTAGGTCATCTTACCAAAAATGGGTTAGTGGGTTCACAAAATTGAGCTAACCTCAAGGACCCCTCTGTTAATGAGCACTACCTACATAGGAAATACTATATTTATGGCCTAAAACATATGTATTTTTACTCTAAGTGTGGGCTTGTGTGTGTGCACAAGGGTGAAATATACTATATGCAAGGGCATGCAATGATCTAGCTTGTAACTTGCTATATATCATTCATGGGCTATTATTTGAATGTTTTAGACATGTAATATGACTATTCATATGATTGATATAGATATAGGGAAGAATAGGGTAGTAAAACTTAGTTTTACAATTGATTTAATGAACTCAAATTGGTGCTTTCTTGGTATTTGTTACATGTGTGCTTGATAATGATGAATGTTTTTTGTTTTTTATTTATACAATACCTTTTAAAAATATCTCATGAAAGAGTTATATAAGACAAATAGGTTAACCCATACATTTATAAACATTTTCAATTTGGATGAATTTTGAGGTATAAACACTTGATAAGGGAACTAGACACTAGCATCTACACTAGTGTCCCTATGAAAATACAAGTGTTCAATAGGATAGAAAACTGTTAAAGGTTTATAACTAATAGTGAAGGATAAATATTATATTTTAATCTCTTTTTAGTGTAAAATGGGTGTAGGTCATCAAAATGATAGGTTAAAATTATAAGATAAGCAGTTAGGTACATTGGGATGGCGAACGTGAGCCTTTCAATAGTCAAAATATCTAGGACCAAAGGGTAGAATCCTGATTGGTATTTATCATGTACAAGACTAAAATGATATATATAAATATATTTTAGTATTTACACTTGTATGGATATAAAAACATGTTTTATAACTTGTAAAAGCATTGGAAAAATGTGCCCATTTATTTAATCACTTGGAGAAATGAACCATTAAAAAATTGAGAGTGATTAATTCCCATATTTGAATAACTATTTAAGCACTTGAGTTGGAAAAATGCATATTTTAACTCCCATGAATGGGGAAAAGTACCCAAGGTGCAAATCCAAAAGTAGGTGGGATCATGATGGGTTTGCTAGAAGTGATGTCAAGGTCATTGAATGTCTCTACTCAATTATATATCACCCATAATAAAAAGATGGAGCCACACAATGGGTTCACAAGAAGTAATTCCAAGGCCATTGAGGGTCACTAGACTCAAACAAATTTTACCTATAGTATAATGAATCACATTTTTGTAAATAGATCTACATTATAATTGCATGATCAAAAGAGAATGAAGATTACTCATGCCCCCATTGTGACCTCAGTGTTAATATATTTGAATAACAATCATTTGTCTTTGAATTTGTAAATTATTTCTATTTAATATGTGCTTGAACCAGTATTATGACTTTTGAATTTAAAAATTGTACATGTGTTCATGAATGAGTATCATGCCCCCTAAATCTATGCCAAATGATATATAATGTCATGCATACATATGCTTAAATGTAATTATATGTGAAACTTGTATTTTTTTTGCATTTACCCATGCATATGCATTCAAGTGTATATGGATATGTACTAGAGTTTCTATAAAGTGAGTGCATATGCATGTCATATTCTCCCATAATTTGTATCACTATGGTAATATCTATCATGTAGCTAATTTTTTAATTATTTTGAATCTTTGAAACTTGTACTCTATTATATAATCTGATTTTTGAATCACTTTATTTTTGAACTTTATATTTTGAATATTTAAAACTTATATTTTGTACCAAATCTTATTTGTCTATTCATAGAGGCTTGTATCTCTAAGATAAGCCCACTATAATTCACCCCTTTTGAGATGATGGATGTAGCCAACAATTCACTCATCTCAAAAGAAGAGTTAACTATATCATGTGATAAAAATAAAATCATGACAATGTGTGGAGAGTATGTTATCATAGAATAGTGCCTGTAATTATCATCAAAGCATGTATGTAATTATTTTATTATATTTTGGTAAACCAAGGAAATAGATTACCTAATATGTTAAACTATTGTGCAAAATAAGATTGTTATAGATATGCAATAAATGCCATAAATTGATTTGGAACTTAATAAATTTGGAAAGATATTAAATATGCAAAGTGAAAAAGAGAAATACAAACTTAGTTATAAAATGGAGATGTAGATTATTTCTAGATCTAATATTGACTGACTGTGTTGATAGAGTGTAGACCCAAAATAGGATCTAGTAGGGTTTTTGGAAAATAATGTTATGAGTGGAAAATACTAGGGGTGATATTATCTGAATAGGTTGGCCTTTTCTAAAAGGGAACAAGGCTATAATATTTTTAGGTTTTATTCATCTTCACTCATTTATTTCAAAAATTATATGCGAGCTTCTTATTCACTTTAGGGACTAGTATATAACGATTTTTCTTCTTGAAACCCTAACTCAATAAACATGAAGACAAAATTCAATCCCAAAGTAAAAAGGGGTTATTGATTGAATTTGTTTTTGACCTCAACACCCCATGTGAGTAACATTGCCTACATACCAATACTCTGTAGAGGGATAAAACTCCATGTAGTTCTCCCATGTTACAGTGGTGTGTGTGAAATTGATTCAATCTTGGTGTGATTAAGTGCTTTAACTGTGGCTTGTGACCTTGGAAGTGTATTCAAAATTTAATTCAGGGATACTAGGGTGGTATGTAATTAAAATTGGGATAAACAGGGATTTTTTTCTTAATATACAATCAAAATTTTGGTGTTTTCTAGTGTGAAAGCCTCTTTTATGAAAAATGGTTTGAAATCTTCTTTTATAGTGGTATTTTGGGAATTCCTTAAGATGGGTCTTCTTAAAATTATAGGACAACCCTTATATAAATTTTGAATATTAAAAAATAAATGTTAGTTGGTGGGAGGACATTATTGGTAAGAGCAAACGATAGCGAGATGCACTATTGTCCTACTAAGGTGTTATTGTCCTAGAGTGAAAAATTGCTAACTTGAATGTATGATCTAGTCTAGAGATGAGATTAGGTTCTAAGTGATATGAATAGAGAAATTTTGGACTAATTTGGGTTGCTTGAAGGGATGAGTCATCATGAAAAAAGTGAAGGAAAGTGATCAAAAGGCCCTAGAATAGTTAATGAGCTAAGTGTGTCAAAATATTTATCACAAGTTCACTATTTTAGCTTAAATTATAATTTAAGTGTCTATATTTCTCCTATTTTATTATAGTTATGCAAAAAAGTAAAATCACTAAAGTAAAATGAAATGTGCATACCTAACCTTACATTGAAGTGCATACTTGAATGTAGGGCACACCACCAAACTATGCTTCATGCAAATGTGCAATGAAACATACGTAAAATCAATCCTTAATTAAGATGAATATCAAGAAGTAAAAGACAAGAAAATTATAGAGTTAATAACAAATAAATAATACCCCTGATTGGGTATGCAAACAATTGTGTTTTCCTGGTGAAAAATTGGTGACTATAGAGGGTAAGATCCTTGGTAATTTCATTTACATTGAAGAGATTAGATTGGACTATGCATGCCTTAATCCTCATTGATAGATGAGTGTACTTAAGAACTCCAGGTGTTGACTCCATCATTGCACACCCAAAGTAGTGAAGTAGTTTACAATCCATATATGAATACCAATAGATTTTTTTTAGTGCAAAACTAGTGTAAAAAGGTGAACCAACAACTATAGAAAAATAAGGCTCATTATTGGAGTAAAACTGGTGTAAAAAGTTAATATAATTTAGGTCTAGTGTATACAACATGGATAATGACAGGGATTAACATTCCATCTAGAAAACTAGTGCAATTGAGCAAAGAGGAAGACATCTGTCATACACATGCCCCCAATTTGATATTTGGCTTATATGGATTCCAAGACTGAGTAATAACAACTAAAATTATGAGTAAAAATATATGCATTAACCTAAAACACATGCCACACATGATGCCCCCAAACTGAGCAAATTTGAGACAAATTTTGAGTATTTTTTAGAAACTAAAATTGTGAAACAAAATAGTGCCCTATTTGGACAACAGTGGGGAGCACTCCTGTCCATTTGGAGTGCTCATGTCCAAACTAAATTTATAAATGATTTATGTGATTCACTATGTGAGGACTGATTTTTTTTTATCTATGTCTATCTGTGCATTGTATTGAGTGGGCTTAGTCTCTAAGATAAACCCCTATGTATGCCCCTTCTTTTTACGTGAGTTGTTGAGCCTACACGATAACTTAAATCAAAATAAAAATTTATGTGATAGATGTGAGTTATGTATGCCTCCTCTTATGAACAATAATAATAACTTAAATTTGAATAAAAATTATGACATGGAGAAATATGGCATAATCATATAGATAAATTAAGCATAATAGTAATGTGAGATGAATACAAATATATTTTTTTGGTGCAAAACTAGTGTAAAAAGGTGAACCAACTACTGTAGAAAAAATAAGGCTCATTATTGGAGTAAAACTAGTGCAAAAATTTAATATAATTTGGGTGTAGTATATACAACATAGAGAATGATAGGGATTGAAATTCCATCTAGAAAACTAATGCAACTAAGCAAAGAGGAAGACATATGTCATGCACATGCCCCTGATTTGATATTTGGTTTATATAGATTCCAATACTGAGTAATAATAACTACAATTATGAGTAAAAATATATGCATTAACTTGAAACACATGCCACACATCATGCCCCCAAACTAAATGAATTTGAGATAAAATTTGAGTATTTTTTAGAAACTAAAATTATGAAACAAAATAGTGCCCTATTTGGATAATAGTGGGGAGCACTCCTATCCATTTGGAGTGCTCATGTCCAAACTAACTTTCTGAATGATTTCTATGATTCACTATATGAGGACTATTTTTTTTATCTATGTCTATCTGTGCATTGTACTGAGTGGGCTTAGTATTTAAGATAAACCCCTATATATGCCCCCTCTTTTTAGGTGAGTTGTTGAGCCTACACAATAACTTAACTCAAAAGAAAAATTTATGTGATAGATGTGAGTTATGTATGCCTCCTTTTATGAGGTGAGTTATTTGAGGTGATTATTTAAGCTTGCACAATAACAATAACTTAACTTAAATTTGAGTAGAAATAATGACATGGAGAAATATGGCACAATCATGTAGATAAATTAAGCATAATAGTAATGTGAGATGAATACCAATATATTTTTTTGGGTGCAAAACTAGTGTAAAAAGGTGAACCAAATACTTGTAGACAAAATAAGGCTCATTATTGGAGTAAAATTGGTGTAAAAAGTTAATATAATTTGTGTCTAGTGTATACAACATGGAGAATGACAGGGATTGACATTCCATCTAGAAAACTAGTGAAACTGAGCAAAGAGGAAGACATATCTCATGTATATGCCCATGATTTGATATTTTGTTTATATGGATTCCAAGACTGAGTAATAATAACTACAATTATGAGTAAAAATCTATGCATTAACCTAAAACACATGCATACATGATGCCCCCAAACTGAGCAAATTTGAGTAGTATTTTTTAGAAACTAAAATTGTGAAACAAAATAGTGCCCTATTTGGATAACAGTGGGGAGCACTCCTATCCATTTGGAGTTCTCATGTCTAAAATAACTTTATGAATGATTTCTATGATTCACTATTTGAGGACTAATTTTTTTTATCTATGTCTATATGTGCATTATACTGAGTGGGCTTAGTCTCTAAGATAAACCCCTATGTATGCCCCATCTTTTTAGGTGAGTTGTTGAGCCTACACAATAACTCAACTCAAAAGAAAAATTTATGTGATAGATGTGAGTTATGTATGCCTCCTCTTATGAGGTGAGTTGTTTGAGGTGAGTTTTTAAGCCTGCATAATAACAATAAATTAACTTAAATTTGAGTATAAATAATGACATGGAGAAATATTGCAAAACCATATAGATAAATTAAGCATAATAGTAATGTGAGATGCATGTATAAACAAACATACACAGTGATCATGTCAAGACATATGTTTGCAATTAGGTACATAAATAAGTGATCAAAATTGAGTGCCATGAGTTGAATCTAACTATTTGGGGAGTGATGCATGATATCCATCAAGGCATAAAAACTAGGAGGATGCATGATAATCATCATGGCATTAAAATTTGAGCAAACAAGTAAGCAAGTTTCATGGCCATAACACACATGTTGGGCCCCTTTTTACCTATGTGTGGACCCAAACTAACTCAATAGACATCTTAGCATGAAGTAATCATTTAGATTGATTGTTATTTTGACATCTTTGCACCATATGGAATAATCAATGCACTCTTTGCACTAGCTGGTAGGTAACTAACAAATTATATAATACTTTGGGAATATTTTAGGATTAGAAGCACATAGTGATCACAACATGAAGGTTGAAAAGTAATGGAGTTGACAGAATGATTGAGAAAAGCTCCAACTCAGCAACTAGAGTGCACAGATCCACCCTAGTAGAGGGTGCTCCTTTAGGCTATAAAATCAATCTCAAACTAGCATATGATGATGTGACTTGAAGATTGCGAAGATCTATAGAAATTGTCCCAGGCATAGTGAAACAACCACCATTAAAACTTAATTTTATCATGGATACATGTGACGATCCATCTTGTAGTGCCCAAGCTCACCTTTGAGCCTCTAGGTTGATATTTGTTTAGATGAGTATGTTCCATATTTATATTAATATGAACTCTATTATTTGAACCTTGGTAATTGAAGAATGGCATTACCCCTATTTGTATATTGATCTAGTTTTTATGATTATGGAAAGGCTCTTTGAATGTGACTTGAATGAAATAGTACATTAGTGTAATTTTGTTCATGAATGTGTTGTTAATCAAAGATTTTCTCTAAAATGTTAATAGAATCTCTGTGCTAAATAATGGTGTTAACCTAAACTACAAAATAGCTTAAGTGTAGGTAAGGGCATGCACCCAAGCTTTGACTCCTACACTGAAAGTGCTAAACTAATATGAAACCTTGATCTAAGATATTCCATTGAACCCTCTAAGTTCCTAAAGGATGTTAAGCATGATAAAATATAGGCTTGTGGCCATAATACTATAGAATAACCTGATATAGACTTGTGCCCATATGACTGAAAGTATTTATCTAAATAGGCTTTGCACTTATAAACCTTCAACCTAGCCTAGAATGGTTTGCATCCATGAACTTAAAAATGTCATCATTTTAAATAACCAAGTCCCTTGAAGAATGAGTTGTGCCATGACAGACTAGCCCAACATAGGCCCTGGTTATTTTTCTATTGTGCTTTGGGTGAGCACATAACGCTTGTGCTTTATGTGAATTGATGTTGGCATAGTAGTGTGACAAATGTTGCACACCATAGGTTTATTCTATGATTGTGCCTAGTTATAACTATTCTAAAATTGATTTAGAGAGCTAGATAAGCACTTGATAGAGTAAATAAATTAGATAACCAACCCTTTTCTACAACATTTTGGTTCCACTACTAGGCCCTGTGTTGAATTTTTTTGTTGCAATGGTGCAAAATAACAATGCTCTGACTCTCTCTTAAGAACATCGAGCACTGGATGGAATAGGTGGAAGCTAAATTTGCATTAAAGAATCTATCTTGTAAAGAACAAAATCTTAGGAAGTAGGTCCAGAACCACCTATATGATTCTCTATATGAGGTATTATTTTATAAACTACTTAAGCATGTGTATCAATGGTTAGTTACTTATGCAACCCATAGAAGATGAAACTATGAATAGTGCCTTGAGTGGATGAAGGAACACTTATAAAAGTTTTATAATCTTGATGCCACTTGGACCAAAGCTGTAGACAAATAGTGCTAAGGAGCACTAAAAAAATATGTGCTTGAGTTCATAGTATTGACATACTCCTACCTTAAATAAGTAGAGTATCAATTCTTGTGCAAGCTCATAAGCATGTTTGTGAGATAATTCAACATAGAGCTTAAGAATCTAATGGTGGAATATGGATTTAAAACTATAAGAATGGAAGGCTAAAGTCTTTTCACATATGAACAACATAACAGGGAAGAAGGGATGTGTAAGTGAAGCACAATGAAAGGGGATGAGTAGATTGACACCCAACAGCTCAGAAGATAGACTTATAACAAGAGAAAGTATAGAATATTAAAAGATATAGAACCTAAAAGTGTCGAGAAAATTTGTAACAAGTGGGAAGGGAATGAGGAAAGATCTCTTGAATTGTAGTAGTGCTAAGAAAAGAGAAACACTGAAGCCATAGATTGAGCTCATTAATTAATGGGTGTAAAATTCTATGGGTTTCTGTCAAATTTGACCATTTAAGATGCACTAGAAGCACCTGCCCCCTTTGAACCTATGGTGTAAGCTCATGCAATAGACCCCCCTTAGGAAAAAAGAAGAGTGATAATTGAACCTATTATCAATATTGACTTTGATTGATTTATAGACTTAGATTACAATTTTATGATCAAACAAGTTATTCCTTACAAGGAGATAAGTGAGGATACCTTGAGACTTTTGAGTTCTAATTTGATAACACATAATGTAAGCATAAGTGTTCCATTTCAATAAATGTTAGTTTTACAGACTAGGAAATAGCCCATAGGAAGTGGCCTGACATCATAAGTAAGTAGTACAACACCTTCATCATCTTTAGTGCCATCAGTCACCAAAGGTCCAATGCCTAACCCAGTGGTTAGAGGCTTGGAAGGGCCACCTGTTAGGATTGTGGAGCTAAAAGCTTCACTGATGCAAACAGGAGAGGAGGTTGCTGAAGGTTGCTGAGTTGCAGAAGAAGTTGGGGTCGGTCTGATCAGCCGACGTCGGCGGGAGAGCATAGAGAAGCAACCGACGTCGGTCATATATCGGCCGACGTCGGTCACCTCCAGGCGGACAGGGACCGGCGTCGGTCGCCTGTGTGGTTCAACTGCGAGCTGATTACAGGCAGTTAGCTAACGAACCAAGTGTTTGCATGATGAGCGCTAATTTTAGACTCATAGCTGCGGATCTAATTATGGTAATTAGATGTCTAATCATTATTTGGATGAGATCTATATAATAGACTCATGGTTGTATTGGAAAAGTGTGCTAGGGAGTAAGAGAGCATAATTATAAGCTCCTTCTGTGTGTGAGGTAGAGCAATGGTGCGTTCCTCCTAGTGCCTCAGTACCAGGTGTGTTGGTGCTGGATTGGAGAGCCAGCTGGGTTCTTCAAGAGTGTAGGATCTTGGTCACAGTTGCATGGCCTATATAGGAGATCTACATGGTAAGTAAGATCGTTGATCTGCAGGTGTATGTGTGTGCAAGGTCGAGGTTCACAGGTGAGCAGAACCATTGTTTGATTTGCAGGTGTGCAAGGTCATATAGACAGCAACACAACAGGGAGCAGTATCAGGCAAGATCTACTTGGAGTACAGGTGTGTACTCGGATAGAGCAAGAGGAAGGCAAGGGAGTTCCTTCCATAAGTATGGTCTGTTGAATTGCAGGTTGTTTCAGATTCATGGGAGATCTACTTGAAGTACCTTGAGTACTTGTGGAGCACGTGGAGTGCTTGTGGAGTGCGTGGAGCACTTGTGGTGTGCGTGGAGCACGGGAGGTGAACACCAACTCTGTATTTGAGTTGGGTGTTGGGACCTGTGAGAGGGAGAGCTTTGGGGAGAAGAATTACTGTTCACTTGAGGTGTGGGAAACCTCTGTAAGGTGGTGGAGAAGAAGTGGCATCTTCTTTATTGTATTCTTTTCTGTATAAAGTGTTAATACAATTTGTGTATTGTCTCTCATATCATGTGTTATTCTGAATTCTAGTTACTTGGTGAATCTGGTTAATTTCCGCATATTAAGTTGCTTGGTTTAGTAATCAAATTGTGTGCTTCCGGGCTTATCCTCCCAACACCACCACTAAATCAAGTACTAGGGGGATAAGTGCCTCAGATGCCAATGCCACCCCAAAACAAATATATTATGAGATGGCAATGCACCTATTAGAATATCATGGCATAGAAAATGCCACAAAATATGTGTTAAAATGTGAGATTCAATGACACGCTTGGGGTATAACCTAGTTAGAGGACAAGGTAACATAGTTTGTGACAACTCTATTTGATCACACTCATACCTGGTATTGTAAATTTGATCCTAACCAAGCCATGATTGATTATGACATTTTGAAAGAAGCATTATTGAAATAATTTGATATTCTTGAGTTTGAACAATAGAGCATCACTGTGCTTAAGAAAATTAGCGAAGGGATATCAAAGAGCATGTATTTGTATGATGCTAGGTTTAAAAGTCTCCTTTTAACTATTCCATATGACATACACCCCTCCCAAGATGTGAAATAATTTATTGGGGGCATGCTAGTACCCTTCAAAAAAGCACTATCTATGAAGATATTCATGGACCCCTATAAAGCACTAGAATTCATGCTCTAGGCTGAGGTAGTTGGGAGTGTTGACATAAGAATCAACCCTTTCATGAAGGTGAAAATTATGTCCATAACCTCCCAATTATAGAAATTAATTGCTAGTTCATTACAAGACACTTGAAGTGGATTATGGTGTGTAGACTATGAGATGGAAGGCCATAACAAAAACAATTACCCTCAAAGGAATGTGTGCACATTGCTTCTAAATTATGAAGTTTACCATGAGGGACATGATGTTCATAATTTCCCATTGTTGCAATGCACTAGTTAGGTTACCATAACCCTTTATTGTAAGTTTTGTAATGTTTATACTCATGCTATAGTTAACTACTGAGTAATTGATGAGATGCATGAAAACATGGAAAGAGGTACATGACATGCAACTACAATAGTCAGAGGGTAGGAAAACCAAAGAAATGAGGGATATGGCCAATAAAATGCTAGATATGGGATGTAAAGACATGATAGAGGGTAAGGTTGAGGATGCAGTGGAGGAATATTCCCACCATGATCATGTTATAAATGTGACTCTAATGAGTACTATTAGTGTGACTACCCAATTCATCTAACATGTAGGTATTATTGAGGACCACATCTAATCGAGGAATACCCCAAATTATATAAAAAGTTGACCCAAGGATAGATCATTATAGATAATGGAACATGAATGATCTGGTATGAGCTAAAATCAAATAAATGGACTCCAAAGTCACAACCTACCTATAAAGAGCTAATTAAAGTGCAAGCAACTACTCAGTGGATTCACTAATTAGTCACCAATTGTGCCAATACTATAATTATGCTTGGAATATGGGGAACCAAGTCATACTAAGTGTATTACATAGCTAAAATCCAAAACTATGACTTACCCTAACCCTATGCACCAAAAGGATGTCTTATAATAGGCCATGAGTGTTATTCAAAACCTACAAGGAGAACTCCAACTAACATGAGATCTATAGGTGTAAGTTATTTCCTTCTACAAGAAGCAAGATAACTAGGAGGTTGAGGTATAATATCTAATGGAGATCTTGCACCTCCTATAGATAGAAAGGATACTACCCTATTAAATAATTTGATTTTAAAATATGTCAGGTAGAAGCTAGTTAAAAATTTTATGCTGCACATAGTTGAAATTACTACACCATGAATGGAAAGGGTGCAAGAATTTAAGCATACACATAATTTAGAGCACAATCAAGAGATCCTAGTGAATGTCACCATTGATGGATGGTCTATATGTGAGGTCCTCATAGACATAGATTCTGAGGTCAATATCTTGATAAGGAATACATGGGAGAAGATGTGTAGGCTAGCCTTGAGGCCTTCCCCTCATATGACTTTTCATGACCAAAAAATCTAGGACACAACTAATTAGAATTCTAAAAGGTTCCATTATAGTTATTATGGTCATAGATTTCTGTGTTGACTTTGAAGTGATTGAGTTGGTTGAACAAGATAATTATCCATCACTCTTAGGTAGGCCATGGTGCTACACAAATAATGTTGACATGTGCTTTAAGAAACACTATATGACCTTTGAAAATGGAAAGGAGAGGGTCATGATCCCCCTCTCAAGTGACCAAGGACCTAATTATGTAAAAAGTGTTGATCTTAAATATGAGATCAAACATATCTACAACATCATGGCACAAGGCACTAAAACTATCAACCCTAATCACCAAGGAATTCTTTCTTGGGATGGTGGACAATCAGCCTCAAACACTACTAACGTAGCCTGTGACTAATGGGTTAAATAAGATTATGAAACCATTGGTCGAAGATGCCACATATTGAGCACCAAGGTGAAAAAACTTATGAGGACTAGTTGGGTCTAGATCAATCACATTTTACAAAGAGGGGTCCCTTACAATAGGAAGAAAGGAATAAAGTGTTTTGCCTAAGCAAAGGTAAACTTACAACACTCTCATTATATGAGGGGAGAAATCTTATAAAATATTATGTCTATGACATAGAGTCATGGATCACAAAGGAGAAAGATAGAATGGGTGCATGTAATGGGCACCCCTGTTGTGCCCAAAACTAACCCAACAGGGACTCCTTGTGACTCCGAAAGGTTTGCTGGTATTGCTTTTTTTTTGTTTTACAATACTAATGCATGTAACATAAATATAGAATGGAAAGCATAGATATACACAGCTGAAATAACCAACACACTGTATTTATATTAATTGCAAAATGAGTAAATGAGTACAATGTCGTCACACAATAACTCACTAAATACTCCAGTGATCATATGAGCATCATTTTAAGTGAATATCCCAATGAGTGCTGAAGGTGCGTTTATTTTGTTCTCTGTCCAGCGAAACTATGGACTCTGCAGGCTAAAATCTATGAAATCTACAGGCTAAAATCTATGGACTCTGTAGGCTGAAATCTATGGACTCTACAGGCTGAAATCTATAGACTCTACAGGCTAAAATCTATGGACTCTACAGGCTAAAAATGTTAGATCTACGGACTATATAGGCTGAAATCTATGGACTTTGTAGGCTAAAACCTATGGACTCTACAGGCTGAAATCTATGGACTCTACAGGCTAAAACTGCTGGATCTACGAACTCTGCAAGTTGAAATCTATGGACTATGCAGGCTGAAATCTATGGAATTTGCAGGCTGATTCTACGAACTCTGTGGCTAAATATATGGACTTTGTAGGTAGGAAATATGGACTCTATAGGCTACTTCTATGGACTCTACAGGCTGGTTCAGTGCTTCTACGAACTCTGCAGACTGTGTCTATAGACTCTACAGGCTACTTCTATAGACTCTGTAGGTTGGTCCAGAGCTTCTACAGACTCTACAAGCTGTGTCTATAGACTCTATAGGATTGCTTCTATAGACTCTATAGGCTACAAGCTAATTAATATGGGCTCTATAGACTTGTATCTATGAACTCTCTAGGATGCTATGAGATGCTACAGTGACATGGCTACTACAGTGACGTGGCTACTACAGTGACAAGCTGCTACAGTGACATGACTGCTACAATGGCATGGCTGTTATAGTGGCACGGCTGCTATAGTGCATGACTACTATAGTGGTGCAGCTGCTACAGTGGCTGAAAGCACAAACTCTAAAGACCAATCCCAAGGATTGATGTCTAGAGTGCTACAAATGAGAAGGACATTCTCAAATGTCTCAAGTAACCTACAAACTGCAAGTGCAATAATTCTTTTCTTCTTATCAACATGCCCTAAGAAGCCACAAGCACTTCCTTTTATCCTTTCTCCAAGGGTCGACTCAACTCACTTGAGCAATGTGGGATAAAGGATGTGCAACAGTTCATCCATTAAATTATTGCTTGTCTCCCTTGGGTATCATCCCCATAAAGTATATATTTAAAGTAACACTTAATATCTTGCAGTTGGGTTAAATGTTACTTTTTATAGCACTTCAGCCATTAAAATATACTAGCAACCAGACTCTAAATGGTGCAAGTGATAGCTTTCCAAAAAGCTCTTGGCAGGGAGTATCAAATCTAATCATCAAAACTAGCCTCTGCTACAACCTACTAACTTACTACAAATAGTAAGTATGCCTGAAACTAAGTAAGTCAATTGCTAAAGTGGGGACATTACAGTCTGCCCCCCTTGAAATTACTTGTCCTTGAGCAATCTTATCCCAGCCTATTGAATAACTTGCTCACTCTCCCATGTAGCATCCTCCTCTGACAGGTCTTTCCATCTGACCAAATACTCCTTCACTATCATATTTCTAATTTTCCTCTCGTGTCTAGAATAGCCTCAAGTTTTAACATGAGCCTCCCCTCCTCATACAAAGGGGGTAAGTCTGTAGAAGGCACTACACTCTGACCAATGGCTTTCTTAAGCCTAGACACATGAAATACATTGTGCACCTGACTACCCTCTAGAAGCTCAAGCTCATAGGCGACTTTGCCCACTCTTTGAATCACCCTGTAGGGGCCGTAAAATCTTGGCTTAAGCTTCTCTGCTCTACTCTTCTTGAGTGATGACTGCCTATATGGCTATAAAATCAAATATACCATGTCCCCTACCTTAAAACTGTGCTCTACCCTATGTTGATCATCATATAACTTCTACTAATTTTGAGCCTGTTGTATATTCTCCTTGAGCACTCTCAAGATATCTTGACTATCTTTCAATAGGTCTTTAGCTCTGGGCACTCTGATGCCCCCCAAAACCATATCCATGAATCTTGGAGATTCATACGTATAAAATGCCATAAATGGAGTCATCCTGATGGTCATGTGATGCATGTTATTGTAATAATACTCCCCCATGTGTAACCACTTAACCCATGCTTTTTGCTATGCAGTCACATAGTTCCACAAATAACCTTCCACCCATATATTTACTATCTCTATCTGCCCATCTGTCTGAGGATGGTAGCTTGTACTAGGTGTAAGGTCTGTACTACACAGCCTGAACAAATCTTGCCAAAAGGTGCTCATGAACTTGCTATCCCTATCACTGACAATAAATCTCAGTAACCCATGCAACCTGAAAACCTCCCTAAAAAACAAATCTACCACCTGGGCTGCTGTGTAAGTAGAAGGGATAGCAAAGAAGTGAGCAAACTTCATCAATCTATCTACCACCACATAAATGCAATCTCTCCCCTGCACTCGTGGTAGGCCAATGATGAAGTCCATAGAAATGCTTTCCCATTTCTAGTTAGGAATGGGTAAGGGCTATAGTAAACTAGCAAGAAATGTGTGCTCTTCCTTATTTTTCTAACAAATTGCACACTCCCTAACATGCCTCTAAACATCGTCCTTGAGCCCCCACCATGAGAAGTACTCTCAAATCTATCTGTAGGTCTTGAAGATCCCTGAATGCCCAGCCATAGGTGCATTATGGAAAGCCCTCAGTATCATTTATCTTAAGTGTGATGACTGAATCAAATAAATTTTGCCCTAAAATCTGATCAACCCATCTATCACCTCATAGTGATCATCCTATATAGTACCAAAAATCAATCTTGAAGCCCAAGCATCTTTGGCATATTCTGCTATAATCTTAACCCACCAATCTCCTAAAATTTATGTAAGAGTGCAAATGTGAGGTCTTCTAGATAAGGCATCAGCTACTACATTTTTCTTTCCTTTGACAAACTCAATGTCAAAGTCATAGGCCTACAATTTAGTGACCCATTTCTAATGCCTGTCATTCAAGTCTCACTAGCCCATGAAATACTTTATGTTGTTGTGATCCGTCTTGATCACAAACTTCCCTCCAACTAAGTAGGATCATAATTTGGCCAAGGCATGCATGATGGCCAACATCTCCCAATCATAAATAGAATATCTCCTCTCCACCCCTCAGAGCTTTCTACTCTCAAAAGCAATGGGGTGCTTCTCCTGCATCAATATTGATCCAATCCCATGATGTGATGCATCATAATGAAGCTCAAAAGGCTTTGTGAAGTCGAGTAGAGCTAGAACTAGACATGAAGACATCACCTACTTTAAATTTTCAAAACACTGTTGTGCTACCTTGGTCCATACAAAATCACCCTTATTGGTGAGGTCTGTTAGTGGTGCTACAGTCTATGAAAAACCCTTCACAAATCTCCTATAAAAACCACATAATCTAAAAAACCCTTTGAGTTGTGTAAGCCTTGTTGGAGTAGGCCAATCAACAACCACCTTAATCTTTTCTGGATCCACTCTAACTCCCTCAGCACTGATAATATGGCCAAGGTAGAGCAACTTTGTCATGCCAAACTCACATTTTGATTCCTTGGCATATAATGATTCCTTCTCCAAAATGAACAACACCTCCTTTAATTACTGTAGGTGCTCCTCCCAAGTCCTACTGAATACCAAGATGTCATCAAAGAATATCAATACAAATATTTGAAGCTGCCCTCTAAACACCTAATTCATACAACTCTAGAAGGTAGCTAGAGTGTTGGTTAGCCCAAATGGCATAACCAAAAACTCAAAGTGCCCGTAATAACACCTGAAGGCAATTTTTTCTATGTCCTCCACTCACATTCTGATCTAATGGTATCCTGAATGTAAGTCTATCTTAGAGAGATATTATGCTTAATGTAGCTCATCAATCCTAGGGATGGGGTACCTATTCTTAATTGTCTTCTTATTGAGGGCTCTATAATTAATGCACATATGCATTGTCCCATCCTTCTTTACCAAAACAACCACTGAAGTAAAGGGGCTTTTGCTAGGCCTAATATGCCCCATCTCCAATAGCTCCTTTATCAACTTCTCTATCTCATCCTTATGCTTTTTAGGATGGTGGTAGGGGGTGATGATGATTGGTTTAGCCCCCTCCTCTAGCTCAACAAAATGCTCTATACCCCTCTCAGGAGGAACCCCATGTGGAATGCTACCAAACACCTTATTATGCCTAGAAATGATCCCTTGTACATTTAGATGATAGCTTTTATCCTACTACTCTAGAGGCGTAGGCAGGATCAAACATTCAGCTACCCACTCTACATCATCATGTCTAAATAACCATTCCATCCTCTTCAATGATACCACCCTGAGCCCCCCATTAGGTAAACCTCAGAGCACCACCTTCCCGCCTTGATGCTAAAACCTCATCTCCAATTTAGCCAAGTTGAAGGTAAACTCTACCAGAGAAGCCATCCACATCATTCCCAAGATGACATCATAATCACCCATGTTAACTACATAGAAATAATCCTTCAACTCATAATCTGCTCCCAATGTGATGCAAAGATTTGAAATCTTCCAAGTGCATAATAACTTATGGCCATTGGCCACCATGACTCTGAACCTTGCGTGCTCTTCAGTCTGAAGGCCTCTCTTGGCCACCAATTTTGCATCGATAAAGTTATGTGTTGCCCCTGTGTCAATCAATGAAACCACACGCTGCCCCTAAATCATCCCTCTTACCTTAAAGGTAATGGCCTTCTGGATGCCTGTCAACCAAGCAAGAGACTTCTCATCATCTGAACTCTCCTCAGCCGTGCTATCACCCTAACTAGATTTTGAATCTGAATGCTACTCCTTGTCTTTAGAAGGTGATTCATCTACCGAAAAATACTCCATTGGCTTAGCCTTCACCTTAAGTGGACATTCATGGGAGATATTCCATGGCTCCTTACAATGAAAACATAGTTTTTTATTCCTAAGATCATTGAGTGTGTCACCGTCCAACGCTTTAGTTTCCCCCTTAGGCCACTGAGGGTCCTTCTGAAATGTCTTTCTTTCCTTATCCTTCTTAAAATGAGAGTCCTTAGAGTGAAGTTTACTCTTGTAAGAAGAAGATGCTAGGTCTCTCATTTTCTTAATGGCCTCTTGTAGTGAAGAGGGGTTGTATCCCTTTACCCATTCTCACAAGGGATCAAAAAGCCCATCCATGAAAAGGACAATGAGTCTCCTTTTAGATATATCTATCACCAATACTGCCAGCTTTTGGAACTTGCTAATATAGGCCTCCACAAAACCCCACTGTTTGAGTTGTGATAGCTCCTTGAAATGCAATTCTGAGTCCTTAGTGTCAAATATGTCAATGAGTCTCTCAGTAAACTTTGCATACACATTTATCTAGTTATGGCCAAGTGTGACCATACCATGGTGCCACCACTCATGGGCACTTCCATCCAAGTGTAATGCAACATACATAATTGCAACCTCCTCAGGCATGAGATTAAGCTAAAAATAAGTGGCTAGCTTCTGGACCCATGTTCGTGCTGAAGTATTCCTTATACCATCATAGTATGGAATAGACAACTTTCCCAACTTCTTCCTCATCTCAAATTTTTGTCGCTTGTTTCCTCTCATGGGCATATGCTTGAGTCTAACATCCATATACTCCCTGAAGGACATTTCACCCTAAAAATTTGGTCCAGCATTTCTCCAATCCTCCAATATTTGGTCTTATATCTCCTACTGTGTAGGACCTATTGACGCAGTGGATTGTACCCTAGATAGGAGGCTAAGCTCCTACCTTCCACATGCAACAATGGAAACTCCCCTCTTGCTTGTGGGTCTGGTAAAACTAGGGGTAGAGTCTCTAGATAAGGGATAACTCCCTTTGATGTATCTTTTAGGTCCTGGATTCCTTACTGCTAACAAATAAATGAAAAAAGTGGGGATGAAAATGGAGAAGGATGCTAAAAATAGAACCTAAATCTAAACTAAAAGGTGATACAACAAAAAAGTTAAATACACTTTTCACCAAGAATAATCTCCCATACACTTCATCTAATGTGGGAAACTCTTCTGTATCAGTGAGTCAGGGGTCTATAGAGATACAGGGAAGAAGAACTATCAAAGGTGTTCTGAGATACACTTTGACAACCTATTCACATGTGCCTATATTCCTATTGTAGACACTTCTGGTAGACCTATAGAAGAAGAAAATTCATAATGCAACATAGACATGCTGAAATCATCCTACGAAAGCATAGAGAAAATGACTTAACATAGAACAGAGGCATAGACACATACGATAGTGCAACCTTAGAATGGAGGTAAATTTTTTTGTCTTGATTCAAGGTAAAATTTGGTAGAGTTCTGCCTTACAAACCTAGAGATTTTTGGGTAGAGCTGTGCCTTACAGGCTAAGAGAGATCCCCCTCAAAATGAGAATTTTATAATATATAAAGAGAGTAGAAGACTTTGTCACTTTCTGGAAAAGACATTTGGTGCCATTTTTTTACAAGTGGCCCATGTGTCTGAGAGCATCAATAAGAGGAAGTCACTAGGCCTGCTAAAACCATGCTATGTAATCACCGGTCTTGACTTTGGTGCTCAAACATTAATGTGAACACATGGGCCACACCTCTTTTTTTGTAAACAAGATTGCTCCTTCTAGATATTCACGTGGTTTGTCTACTCATAAATGCAAAGTGGAAAAAATAGGCCATGCCGCTTACTATTTGCACCATTTGATGACCACTTGGAAACCACTATTCCAACTGTAGGAATAAATCCTGGAGTCAACACCTCTCTTTGCCACCTCGACTGTTTGTCCATTTCAGCACTTTGTCTCTTCCTAGTTTTGTCTCTTTCTGGCTCCTTCGGCCCTCAGGGATATCTTCTTGGTGGGTCATTGAGTTCCTTGGGCTCTTCTTTAAGCCTTTTCAAAAATCAATGGCTATTTCATGAGCCTTAAATTTGATGTCTGCGCACCCATCACTGCATTTGAACTTCTAACGACTAGTTTGCCATGCTTGATTTTGATGTCTTTGGGTTTGTCACCCCTTGGAATTCTTTTAGCCTTTTCCTTTGCTTCAGCCCTCTTATCACTCCCTTACCTTTGGGATTTTGCTTTGGACCCTCCTGAAGGAAATATGTCCCTTTGACTTTGGAGAAGTGCCTTTATTTCGGCAGTTGAGAGTGCACCGCAAGGGCACCTATCCTTTAGGGTCCTTCAGTGACCTTTTCACTTTGGCTATTTTCCCCATGGACAAAAAGTCTACAAGAATTGTCTCACCCGCTTCTTTTCTTCAGAGCTTTTCCTCAGGTTTTTTTTTTCATGGCCACTTTCCCCATGGATTTTCTCTTGGCTACTTTTCTTGCGGACAAAAAGTCTGCAAGAATTGTCTTGCTCGTTCCTTTCCTTCAGGGAGTTTCTTCAAGTTTTTACCCGCGGCTCTTTCCCAAATTTCTTTAGACTTTTTGTCTAAAGGAATTCCTTTAAACAAAAAGTTTGAAATAAATCACTTATGTCTTTTGCCTCGACTGCCTTCGAAAAGTGCCCTTTGGGAAAATTGGAAATGACCCTTCCGAAGGGTACTTCCTTTGCCTTAAACAAATTTCTGAAAGAAACTTACCTTTTTGGCTTTTCTCTGTGGCCTCTTTGCAAATGTTCCCTACCCTCTATAAGGGCACTTGAGTCTAGAACTACCTTCTGTAAGGGCACTCGAGTCTAGAACTGCCCTCCATAAGGGCACTTGAAATGTTCCATTTTGTGCCTAAGTGTTGGGGACTCATCTTTTTCCTGCAGAGTCCGTAGTTCTCTATCAGTTGAGTCCATAAAAAAGCCTGCAAAGTTCATAAAAATGTCTGCAAAGTCTGTAAAAACTTCCAAGACTTGTGCAAAATCAAAATTGAACTGGCTCAGAATAGTAGGGGAAAAAAGGGGACAGATTTTGGCTTGTAGGACCAAAATGGTCAACAAATTGGCGACTCACAGGGGAAGCATGCCTGCTATGCTTAGAAACTAGTTGCCTTAAAGTCCATTGGGCATGGAGTGAGAATGTAGCTTGAACAAAGTTAGCAATAGGCCTGATAGATACAAGAATCAATCATGAAGCTTTTACCCCAAACATAAAAGAAAGCACACACAAGGCTAAAAACACTACTTGTGCAAACTGCACTTAAGGAAAACAAGAAAAGAAACTGAAAGTAAACTACTATGTACAACTAACTAGGTATATTTGACTCCCTCTTGGATCAAAGGGAAAATTTCTTAAGTCCCCTTCCTAGCAAGGAAACTTATGGTGCCAGACAAGTGGCTGCCTGCCACCTTAGTTGGCCTGCATCTGAGTGGATCAAAATCGAACATGCTTCTGACATATACATACTCTTTTTGTTCTTAAAATCTTGTTAAATGCTGGCTCTTCATGTTGGTGCATTTTATCTAGAAATCAATGGCTGTTGGCTCATCACCACAAGCCCTTTGTTGTGCATGGTCCCTTTCAATGCATCATGAATTGGCTCATCTCCTTCTACCTCGTTAAAGACTCTGTCAGACTTATCCTCTACTTTATCTTGGCCTTCTTGAAAAAGGGTGACTATTGTGATGTCTAAAATGGAATCACAAATTAATTTCTCATCCCACAGAACATCACCCTTTTGTTCAAAGCTCTCTTCTTCAAGGCTTTCCTCAAGATGGACCAGCCTCTCCTTTTTTTGCTCAAGGATCAGAGTCTCTAGTTGTTCAAAGACATCCATCTGATCCTCCTCCAATTTAGGCTCCTTGGCATAGTCATCCTCCTCATCGAAGTAACAAGGAAGTTCATCAAACAAAAGGGGAGAGAGCTCACCATGCTTACGTTCCTCCTCATATTGCTAGAAAATTTGCATGTTTGTTGCCTTGTGTCTTCTCCATTGTCGATGATGTCTTTAGAATGAGCCTCCATGATGATTTCATCTTCTTTGTTGCTCATGATAGCTTTTTGGACAACTACAGATTGGATCTTTTGCTCCTCACTCACCTCCTGCAGAACAAGTTCCTCTTTGAGAAGGGGTGAAGTGGAAAAACCATGTGGAAGAGGAGGCAGTCCTTGAGCTAGAATCGAATGATTTTCCTCTTTCCATTTGGTCAACACTTCATCTATATCAAGTGTGGCTTGATAGCTCTCTTGGAGGTGTGTAGATGGGGTGTGTTTAGACATGTCCATCACATGTTGGCTGAGGAATCTCTCTCTGGATTCCAAATCTATAATTCTCCTAGCTATATCTTCTTAGAAGAGCCTTTCTTGGAGGTCATAAGAGACATCATGAGCAGGAGCAGCCTTAACCTTTTCAAGGTTTTGAGCAAAACCTTTCTTCTCCTCTTTCTTACCCCACGATTCCAATATTTCCTTCCAAGTCAGCAGCTTGCCATCATGATTAGTGATATGAGGGAGTTAAGACTAGGAAGGGTCTGTTGATGCATAGGAAGATCTGTTTCAAATGAAAGTGCATTTTGGTGTGTATAATCCATTGCTTAGAACCATGTACCTTGTATTTCTTCATATGTTTTGATCAAGCTCAAAATGTTCATGGAATCACCTCAAACAACTCTCCTAGTTACCTTTCAACAATGAGGGAAGCAACGTTGGAGTTTGAGGTGGTTTCATGACAGCCCAAGCTTGATCAAAACCATATAAAAATGTGATTTCTTGATGGCACCAGGACTGCTTAACCAGCTGATTCAACTCAAAGTTGCCATTGGTGTTGATAAAAAAAGCCTCCAAAGGCTGGTTGGTTGAAGAACACACCAAAAATTCTTCAACTCTTTGGACACAACTTGTCCTAGTTGGTCCCACTGGGTGTGCCAAAAACTGTTGATGTAGTGGATTGCACCCTAGATAGGAGGCTAAGCTCTTACCTTCCACACACAATAATGGAAACTCCCTTCTTGCTTGTGGGCCTAGCAAAACTAGGGGGAGACTCTCTAGATAAGGGCTAGCTCCCTTTGATGTATCTTTTAGGTCCTAGATTCCCTACTGCTAACAAATAAATGAAAAATCGGGGGGGGGATGAAAAGGGAGAAGGATGCTAAAAATAGAACCTAAACCTAAACTAAAAGGTGATACACCAAAAAAGTTGATCCACTCAACTTGAACATACAATTTTCACCAAGAATAAGCTCCCATATACTTCATTTGATGTGGGAAACTCTTCTGTATCAGTGAGTCAGGGGTCCGTAGAGATACAGGGAGGAAGAACTATCAAAGGTGTTCTGAGACACACTTTGGTAGCCTATTCACATGCACCTATATTCCTACTATAGACACTTCTGGCAGACCTGTAGAAGAAGAAACTTTACAATGCATCATAGACATGCTAAAATCATCTTGTGAAAGCATAGAGAAAATGACTTAACATAGAACAAAGGCATAGACACATACGATGTGCAACCTCAAAATGGAGGTAAAAATTGCTATGTCTTGATTCAAGGTAAAATTCAACAAAGTTACACCTTACAAACCCAGAGATTTTTGGGCAGAGCTTTGCCTTATAGGCTAAGAGAGATCCCCCTCAAAATGAGAAGTTTACAATATATATATAGAGGATAAGACTTTGGCGCTTTCTGGAAAAGACTTTTGGTGCCCTTTTTTACAAGTGGCCCATGTGCGCTGAGAGCATCAAGAAGAGGAAGTCACTGTTGCTAATATCATCCTTCTAGAAGAGGCCTAATAAAACCATGTTGTGTAATCACTGATATTGACTTTGGCACTCAAACATTAATGTGAACACATGGGCTGCACCTCTTTTTCTGCAAACAAGATTGCTCCTTCCAAATATTCACATGATTTGTCTGCTCATAAATGCAAAGTGGAAAAAATAGGCCACATTACTTACTATTTTTGCCAATTGATGACCACTTGACAAGCACTATTCCAACTATAGGAATCAATCCTTGAGTCGACACCTCTCTTTGCCACGTGGACTGTTTGTCCATTTCAACACTTTGTCTCTTCCTGGTTTTGTCTCTTTCTGGCTCCTTTGGCCTTGGGGGTTATCTTCTTGGTGGGTCACTGAGTTCCTTGGGCTCTTCTTTAAGCCTTTTCAAAAATCAACAGCTATTTCACAAGCCTTAAATTTGACTTCTGCATACTTGTCACCACATTTGAACTTCCAACGGCTAGTTTGCTGTGCTTGATTTTGACGTCTTTGGGCCCGTCACCCCTTGGAATTATTTCAATGTTTTCATTTGCTTCAGCCCTTTTATCACTCCCTTACCTTCAAGATTTTGCTTTAGACCCTCCTGAAGGGAAGATGTCCCTTCAGCTATGGAGAAGTGCCTTTCTTTTGGTAGCCGAGAGTCCTTCGCAAGGGCACCTGTCCTTCGGGGTCCTTCAACAGCCTTTTCTCTTTGGCTATTTTCCTTGAGGAAAAAAAGTCCACAAGAATTGTATCACCCACTTATTTTCTTCAGAGATTTTCCTCAAGTTTTTTTTGCACCCATTTTCCCCACAAATTTTTTCTTATCTACTTTTCTTGTGGATAAAAAGTCTGCAAAAATTGTCTTGCTCGTTCCTTTCCTTCAAGGAGTTTCTTCGGGTTTTGTCCAAAGGAATTCCTTCAAACAAAAAGTCTAAAAGAAATCACTTATGTCTTTTGCCTCGACTGCCTTTGAAAAGTGCCCTTTGGGAAAATTGGAAATGACCCTTCCGAAGGGTACTTCCTTTGCCTTAAACAAATTTCCAAAAGAAACTTACCTTTTTGGCTTTTCTCTGTGGCCTCTTTGCAAATGTTCCCTACCCTCCATAAGGGCACTTGAGTCTAGAACTACCCTCCACAAGGGCACTTGAAATGGTCCATTTTGTGCCTTAGTGTCAGGGACTTATCTCTTTCCTATAGAGTCCATAGTTTTCTGCCTGTCAAGTCTATAGAAAATCCTGCAGAGTCCGTATAGAAATGCCTGTAGAATCCATAGAAACTTCCAAGACTTGTGCAAAATCAAAATTGAACTCGCTCAAAACAATAGGGGAAAAAGGGGGACCAATTTTGACCTGTAGGACCAAAATGGTCAATAGGACCAACGTCATTCTGGTCATTCTATCTCAGAGGGAACTGTGGCATGAGTGGTCTTGTAGTAGAAGAACCTACTCTAGCATATGTCTAGGCTCCTCTGTTAATCGATGCATCTCCATTACTTCCATTACCTTGTCCACCTACTTGGTTAGCATTATTATGGTAGTTGGCATTATTGCCCTGATTTGCTCTAGTCAAGTATTGTGTAATTACTAGAGCCATCTGTTTCAATGTATCCTATAGCTCCCTTTGACCCCTAGCAAGATCACTGAGCATCATCCTATTACTAGGTTTGCCCCTTTCCCCATCTCTGTCACCCATGGTTGGTGCTAAAAAAGGGTCACCCTCCTCTTCAATCTCTAAAAAAATTTGTAAGTCTGGGTTTGTCTAGTTTCTCTTCAATAAGTACTGATGTGTTGGATGCATGAAACCTCACAGGATGGTAGGAAAAATAGGCTCTAATACCACTGTAATGGGCACCCCTATTGTGCCCAAAACTAACCCAGTAGAGACTCGTTATGACTTCAAAGGGTTTGCTAGTATTACTTTTTTTTTTTTACAATACTAATGCATGTAACATAAATATAGAATGGTAAGCATAGATATACATAGCTGAAATAACCAACACACTGTATTTATATTAATTACAAAATGAGTAAACAAGTGCAATGCCATGTCACACGGTAACTCACTAAATACTCTGGTGATCGTATGAACATCATTTTAAGCAAATATCCCAGTGAGTGCCAAAGGTGTGTTCATTTTGTTCTCCATCTAGTGAAACTACGAACTCTATAGGCTGAAATCTATGGACTCTATAGGCTGAAATCTATGGACTCTACAGGGTAAAATCTATGGACTCTGCAGGCTAAAACTGTTGGATTTATAGACTCTGTAGGCTAAAATCTACGAACTCTACAGGCTAAAACCCATGGACTCTTCAGGTTGAAATCTATGGACTCTATAGGCTGAAATTGCTAGATCAACAGACTCTACAGGCTAAAATCTATGGACTCTACAGGCTGAAATCTACAGACTCTATAGGCTAAAATATATGGACTCTGCAGGCTGATTCTACAGACTCTATGGCCAAATCTACAGACTTTGCAAGCAAAAATTACAGACTCTATAGGCTACTTTTACAAACTCTACAGGCTGGTCTATTACTTTTATGGACTCTACAAACTGCGTCTATGGACTCTACAAGCTACTTATATGGACTCTGCAGGCTGGTCCAGAGCTTCTATGGACTTTGTAGGCTATGTCTATGGACTCTACAAGCTTTCTTCTATGGACTCTATAGGCTATAGGATGATTTTTATGGGATTTGTAGGCTTGTATCTATGAACTCTCTAGGATGCTACGAGATGCTATAGTGATGTGGCTACTATAGTGATGATCTGCTATAGTGACACGACTGCTACAGTGGCATGGTTGCTATAGTGGCATGACTACTATAGTGGCTGAAAGTACAAACTCCAAATACTAATCCCAAGGATTGATGTCTAGAGTGCTACAAATAAGAAGGACATTCTCAAATATCTCAAATAACCTACAAACTGCAAGTGCAACAATTCTTTTCTTCTTATCAACATGCCTTAAGAAGCCACAAGCACTTCCCTTTATCCTTTCTCCAAGGGGTGACTCAACTCACTTGAGCAATGTGGGATAAAGGATGTGCAACAGTTCATCCATTAAAATATTGCTTATGTCTCCCTTGGGTATCATCCCCATAAAGTAAATATTTAAAGTAACACTTAATATCTTGCAATTGGGTTAAATATTACTTTTTACAACACTTCAAGCATTAAAATATAATACCAACCAGACTTTGAATGGCGCAAGTGATAGCTTGCCAAAAAGCTCTTGGCGAGGAGTATCAAATCCAATCATCAAAACTAGGCCTTCACTATATCTTGCTAACTTACTAAAAATAGTAAGTATGTATGAAACTGAGTAAGTCAACTACTAAAGTGGGGACATTACAGTGCACTGGTGTATACTTTAAGGAGCATTGTTGCTTGTTGGTGGGTAGTGCAAAAGCCTAGCTTGCCAATTTGGTAAGATGTAAAAGTATCAATATGCATTAGATTAGAGAAAATTAATGAGGATATAGACATATTTGCATACTTATATGATTCTAACCCTATAGCACATGTTCGCTTATGTGAAGAAACTTGGATTAAGTATGGCACAAATGCCTTGAGGAACCTATGGGTGTTCACCTTCTACAAAACCTTAAAAAATGTGGGTGTAGGCTTGGTATGTGGTCAATAAAATGCACTAAAAAATAGCTAGTTGGGATTTATTAAAGGATAAGTTTGTGCACACCTTCTCCTTTTCCTTACATAACCTTAAATTGATCAAGCCATTGTAAGTCATTTGAAGGGTAGTGTTTGAAGATATTGTAATCTTAGAGGAGTGCCTGCAAGATAAGGGAGAAAAGATTAGTTCTTCCAACTTTCTTCAAAGAGTAGGCACTCAATAGTGAATTGAGTGATGAAGATACATATGTATATAAAGTGAAAAATTAGATGTCCTTGACAAGAAAGAGGAAGATCATGCACCAAGTGGATGATAGTGCCCCTGATGAAGAAGACCATACTCATCTCCACATCGAAACAACTGAGGGGAGTAGGCAAGTTGAGGACACACATCAAGAGAGAAATGAGAACTACTGCATGCCACTCAAGACTATCCAAGTTGATATCAATGTGCAAGGAGAACCAAAGGTGGCTAATTTGGGCACATATTGGTATGATTTGGAGATGGTGTAAATTATGGTTCTCCTGAAGGAGTTTCAAGATTTATTTCTATATAATTACTAAGACATTAAGGGCACCCACCCATCCCTTGGAAAAATGATCATAAAGCTGGTGGATAGTGTGTGACCTGTCAAGAAGCACCCTTAAAAAATGAACCCCAATCTTTATATGAAGGTTAAAATGGAGATTAATGGTAAGTTAGCTATAAGAGTAATTTACCCAATATAAGAGTCAGAATGGGTGAGCAAAATGGTGATTATCATTAAAAAGGATGGGCATATCTGTATTTACATAGATTATCGATTATTAAATGCCACTTGTGTCACTGGCCCATTCCTGACTCCATTCACTGATGAAGTCTTGGATGGAGTCATAGGCTACAAAATTTATACTTTCACTGATGGTTTCTCTGGATACCATCAAGTCTAAATAAAAGAAGAGGATATGCTAAGATAACATTTACAATAGAATATGGTTGTTTTTCCTATAACATGATTCCCTTTAGATTTAAGAATGCATTATCCATATTCTCTAGAGTGGTCATCACTGCATTCAAAGACTTTATTAATAAGTTCCTCTAGGTGTACCTTGATGATTGGACTATGTATGGGCTTATAAGAGACCATTATGACAACTTGCACCTCATTTTTGAGAGGTGCATATAGCTAAAAATATACTTAAACCATAAGAAGTGCATCTTCATGACACCTTTTGGCACATTCTTGGGCATATTGTCTATAAAGATGGTCTACTTGTCAATCTCACAAAGATTTCCATTATCATTCAGCTCCAGACTCCTTCCACATAGAGAGATGTTCATGCCTTTTTTGGCCATTGTGGCTATTATAGAAAATTTATAAGGAGTTATGAAAGGATCACAATAATGCTAGAGGATATTTTTCACAAGGACAGTCTATTCTACTGGGGTGCAACATAAAAGGATGCCTTTGAAACTTGAAGCTCAAGTTAGCTAGCATGCCTATTCTTCAATTTCTAAATTAAATGAATCCATTCCATGTACATATAAACACATCTAGATCTATAATTGGTACTATTATAGTGTAACCTAGTGAAGGTAAGATGGATCATCCTATCTCCTTTTCAAGTAAAAAAATGACCCTCATAGAGTAAAATTACACAACTACTGAGTACAAGGAGCTAGATATGGTTTACACCCTCTAAAAATTTAGGGAATACTTGTTGGTGATCCCATTCATCTTTTTCACTAATCATAGGGCACTTAAGTACCTTATGAATAATCCCATTATCTATGGGGCCGTTTGTAGATGGATAGTTCTATTTTAGGAATTCTAGTTATCAGTTATGGTAAAACATGGGAAGTAGAACTCAGGACTAGACCATTTGTCTTGTATTGACTCTAGAAATGTGGTAGTGCCCATTAAAGATGATGTGTCAAATGCACAACTCTACAGATTCCAATGCATTCATAAAGACTTGGTAAAGATAGCCACATTTCTAACAACTAAGTTTGTGCCCCAGACTATGACCACCAAAGGAAGAAGTAACTCGCCATTCATGCCAACCTTTTTTAGATCATTGATGGGGAGATTTATAAATTAAGTTGAGATGAAGTCCTATGCTACTATATTTTGGATCACTAAAGAGACTCCATTTTACAAGAGGTGCATGAGGGGATTGTAGGAGGCCATTGAGTTAGAGATGTAATGGCTTGTAAAGTGTTGCAATCAAACCTATGGTGGCCAAGCATGTTCTAAGATTCAAAGGATTTCACTAAGTCATGTGACATATGATAATGCATAAGGAAGCCAAATTTATGGGATGATATGCCTCTCATCCCCATTCTTTCATAGGTGTCATTTGAAAATCGAGAAATTGATTTTGTTGGGCCAATTACTCCTGTAGCAAGGTGCACACATGTAAGGTATATTCTGGTGGTAATTGAGTATTTCAGCAAGTGGGTTGAGGTAGTGCCTAGTAAAAATTGTACTAGCACCAATTCCATATGATTCATATAGGAGAACATCATAAGTCACTATGGGTGCCTACTTAGTTTAACTAGAGATAGAGGAACACACTTCTTTAATGAAAATATGGAAATCTTGCTAATATAATACATGGTAATTCACCAAAAGACCACCCCATATCATCCCCAAGTAAATGGCATAGATATGACATTTAACAAAATCTTGGGAATGTGCCTCATGAAAATATGTGACATTGGTTGCAATGATTAGGATGATCGAGTGTCAGTGGTGTTATAGGAATACCGCATAATGTACAAGATCTTAAATAAAATTATACCATTCCAACTAGTGTTTGGTAGTGAGGTAATTCTATTGATGGAGTTCTTGGTACCATCATTGTGCATTACATGAATTAATCACCTAGATGACCAAGCTTCATTAAGTACAAGGTTGAAGGACTTGGAGTGGTTGGATGAGGTACGTTCCCAATCAAGATGGAGCCAATAGATCAAGAAAGCATGTCAAACTTTATGTCATGGTAGGCACATTAAGCACAAAATACTAACTGAAGGATCATCGGTATTGCTCTATGACTTCAAGTAACTAAGACACCTAGACAAGCTATATATAAGGTGGATGGGTCCATATGTCATCCACCATGTATTAGAGATAAGCACATGTAAGTTACACATGTTGGCTATAAAAATTCTCCCTAGGCATTTAAATGATAACCAATTGAAGCCATATCAATAATAGAATGGTGTTTGCACCATGAGACAATGACTTCCTAGTCATGAGTCAATTGTGTTGTGTTGTAAAAAATAAAAGTTTGGCTTGAGCCAAATAGTTATTAATGTTTATTTTATTTTATGTTGTTGTGATGATTAAGTGAATAATTGGTACTTTTAAGCCTATTGGTAAAATAATCTAGTACTTACACACATAATTCTAGCTGGGTGAGTCAAGCACATATGCTTTCTGAGTGCCTGAGGCTAGACACCTAAGTTATAGGCATATGAAGTCTACCAGACTTAGGAGATTGGTGTACAAGCTCAATGTGTGTAAGATTCAAGATATAAGGCACTCTTAAGCCCACAAGAGAATCATTTTAGGACCTCCAAGCATAATCCTGGTCAGGTGAGTCTAGTGAGGATTATTTCTTAGCACCTAAGGCTAGATACCTAAGTTTTTGGGCATGAAGAGGTTACCAAACTTTGAAAATATGAGTACCATGTAACAAAGAGAGGTACATAGGATAAAAGTTTGTAAGAATTAAAGTGAATATGAACAACATGATCGTGTGTAAGAGATCAAAGGAGAGTGAAGTGTTAGAGGACCAATGTAAAGGATTTATATGGGGTAGGATAAGCCAAGGCAAAGAGATGAAAACACATAGAAATTGACCAAGATAGGAAAGTGTGCTTGAAATGAAAGCACAGTAGGAAAAGAAGATGGAATCATGGAGGCTAAATCATGCACATGTGAGGCACTACACCCAAGTTTCCATAAGAAAGGTGAAGGTCATACCAAGTGAATAAAATAAAGGAGAAAAATTGTTAAGACACACTGTCATCCACCTAAAGTGAGGTAGGAAGTGACTTTGAACTACACATCACTTCACCAAAAATATCATTAAAAGAGTTATTGAGGTGATGGCATAGGCATACAATATCTACATTGAATGCATATATGGCAATGGATTTTTTTAGATTTCATGGGATTTTACACATTCTAAGAACTCTAAATACCACCACACCATTAATCACCTATAATAAATAACCTATTTAAAATTAAGGGTATGAAACAATGACAAGCTTATTATTTTAGGTTACAAACCTTGAGATAATTTGCATCCAAAATGTAGACCAGTTAACTAGATCTGAAGTAAACAACTACTATCAGAGTGAACCCTTTAGCACCCATAGATGCTAAAAATGAATGATTTGAACAAAGAAAGGTATTGTGTTCACTTATACATTGGCATAGAAAAGCGTGGGACATGAATTATGAAAGAACCAATAAAAAGAAAATTTGAGTGATGCTGAGGTAACCATTAACAATAAGCAAAGATTGAGAGTTGAAGACACATTCATAGACCTCATGACAATGAGAAGCACCAACAAAAATTGAAGGCTTTAACAAGATAAATAATTTTTCCTTCAACATTAGTCAATTTAGAATGGGGAAGAAGTGCATGAGTTTTAACCAATCATAAGTGTATAAGGATGCCAAGAGGGTACATATGATAGAAGAAGCAATTATAGAAAAGAATAAAGTGTAGTCGGTAGAGGGAGTTAACATCAACAAGGTTGATATGGAGGCACTTACAAAAATGTCCTATCAGGAGATGCAGTTCCCTAAGGAGGTCTTGATAGGGGAGAGTTGGGCATCTTTCTCACACACCTACCAACTCAAAGAATATAACCATCATACCTAAAATAATGTGCAAGACCTAGCATAAGATTGGATGGTGGTCATGGGGACCAAAATAGAATCAGGCATGATGTTGTTTGATGTCTCCATCTAAGACAAACTTGTAACCACTGGTGCAAAACAACTTTATGAGTTTCCATGTTTTAGGAAGTTGGAGGAACTCATGTAGTTCCTCCTATCATGTCTATATGGGGACTACATCTATTTTATAGGGAGGTGCATGTGGATATCAATGCACTTAATATGTAGAATTACTAGGCTTTCAAACTCTAGTATGGACATCCACCAGATGATGGTGGATGATGTTAAAGTTGAAAGGGTCAAGAAACTATTGGGGTACTATAAGGGAGGTTTCAAGTTCCCAATTAAAGACATCAAGGACCTTGAAATGAGGGAAAATGTGTACCTCATGAGTTTAAAACTTTTCCCTAACTGTCGATGGGCAAACATCACAAAGGCATGGCTATGCATCACGTATCACATGGTGTAGAAGGTTAAATTTAATATAACAAAGTTCATAGTAGATAAGATGGTAAAGAATGCACTTGAGTGTCATATAATACAAGAGACCTTATGATGAGGGTCTATATTAATTCTAATTGTTATGGAAGAGATCAACATGCCTGACGATGATAAATACAACCTTTGGGTCTTTTTAGTAGACCAAGAATCCCCGACATAAAATTATCAAAACTTCACCTACCCCCCACTTTTTCCCAAAATTAAAAAACTAGAGTAATGGGGTGGTGCACCTAGTCTATTTAAGCATTCGAGGATGAATGGTGCATCTTAGATGAGCTCCCACAAAATGTGTTTGGAATGACAACATTCACTATTATGAAGTAATTTTGTGTTGTGCACTTACCACTTATAGATGGTAATTAATCTAACTGGATGAAGCTCCCCTATGCATTTTCAGCCAAATACTTTAGGGACATGCTTAGAATAATCGCTAATGTTTAGTATACGAACATCTTGATGAAAATCATGGATTGGAAATGAAGCAAGTTATGACACCAATACATACACCCAAGTGGGAAAGTGACCAAGGATGAGGAGGATGACTTAGATCGCACCATATCCATCCCCTCCAAAAAGAAGTGATTCTCAGGCACATCCATATGCTTTATTATGAGATGAAGCTAAGGAATAAGGTCATGAGCATCAAGAAGGATGATGACCTCCTTTTCTAGATCAATGATGAAGGGAAGCTAGAGCTAGTATCATAGAAGAAGTTTTCCCAAAAGAAAATGGGGAGAAACATGAGGAGATATAGGAGTGCATTAGATTGAATATCACCTCTAGTGATAAGGCCACTCCCTCTGCACCAAATAAGAAGAATCGTATGGCCTTCACGCTAGGGATTGCTTCGCCTAAGCCAAGGGAGAAGAAAAAAGAAGTCAAAGGGGCCAATTTTAATGCCCATTATAACATTGGTAGAGATGAAGGTGTAAGAGGAATTGGAAGTGCAACAGGTGTGTGAATAGATGGAGGAGGAAGGAGGGATGGAAGTTTATATCATCCTAGAAGAAGCAGTTAAAGAAGATCCTAGTGCCAAAGAATATTAGGAGGACCTCCAAGATGGCACTACTACTGCACTTAGATGAAAACCACCCAACACCTCATCCAAAGAGCCTTCCACACAACCTCCACTAATTGAGGAGGAAAAGAGAAGCCAAAGGAAGAAAATGAGCCTCAACAATGAATATATAGAGATGGCACTAGAGATAAAAAAGAAAAGAGTGACCATGAAGGCATATGGAATGACCCAAAAATAGATTGATAAGGTCGAGGCCAAGGAAATAAGGGTTGAGGAAGAGAAGACTATGACAATAATAAAGAAGAAGAAGTTAGAGAAAATGAAGCTTGAGAAAAAGAAAGCCTAAGAAGAAAGGGCTAGGAAAGAGAAGGAAGAGAAGAAGGTTACCACAAGCACAAAACTAATAAAGGAAAAAGTAGAAAAGGTGCCTAGCACCCCCACAAACACATCAAAATAAGCTACACCATAGGCATGCCCAAGTAATGAAGGGGCACTTGGAGACAAGGGAAGTGATGCTGATGCTTTGAAGAATAAATAGAGAGTATAGAGGAAACCTAACAGAAATAAGAAGGTGAAGTTGGTGTTAAGGAGGAAGAAAAAATGGACCAAGGGGATACGTTTGAGGAAGAATCCCTACTAGAGCATAAAGCAACCTCAATGGGAAGCACTGAATAAAGTGATACCACTAAGGAAGAGGAAAAAAAATAGATAGAACTAGTTGTCACTGAAGAAGAGGGAACCAAGCCAAGCCTGAGAGAAAAGGCACAAAAGGGGTGGACTGATGAAGACTATTATATGTTTTAATATATGCCCCCTAGAGCTACCACAATAAGGATGTACCAATAATTATCATTTTCCTTTGACATTTATATGGATGAGCCTCATTTTGAGGTGCCATAAAAGGCTTTATTGGGTGAAGAGAAACCAAAAAAAGGACATGATTTCCTTCTCATAAACCCCTACATAATGAACCTAATTAGGCTATATAACACACTCATTTGGATGGATTTTGAAGTAGCAAGGAAAAATAGAATCAACTATGTTAGGGCTTCAAAGTGGAAGAAGATCACATTAGAAGTAGAATAAGAAATAACAGCCATGAAATTCAAATTATAACAACTGCATGAGTGTGTAGAGGAAGTTGAGCCATCCCTCTTACATGACATTGACACTTTGAATTTCTCAAAGGTTGACATGGTGTGCATGATAGAGGAGTAAATCCTCCCAAGGTTAAATGTAGAGCTAATACTAAAAGAAAAGGAGGACCTATGTGCCATAATAAAGCAAGAGCTATCTATAAAGATTGAAAAGGTGGAAGACCTCTTCATAAAACTAGAAGAAGGAAAAAAATTAGCCAATATCATCTTCATTGAATTCTCCAACCAAGCATCGATCATCAACATGTACCTCAAGCTAAAAAAAGGGGAGAGGGAAGAGCTAATGTCAAAGGCAAACACTATTAATAGGGATGAGCATGCACAGATCATGGCAAAGGTCAACACCCTAAGTACCCAGATCAAGAACTAAGAGCAAAACTTGGAAGATCTCTTCCATGACTTGTAAAAAAAGGCCAAAGATCAAGGATAAATATTATATAAAGGAGTGACAAGGGCAAAGGAAAGGCTAGAGGCCTTAAAAAATGAATTAGATAAAATTGATGTGCTCATACTCAATGTTGTCTCAATAGAGATTAATGATTCTATTGAAGAAATAAAGCTCACCATCAAGGGCTTTGATGAATTCAAAATTGAATTAAAGGAGAACATGCCAGAGTTTTGTGTGTCTATGACATTGAAAGACTAGTCCAAAGATAGACTAGTATTTTTTTATGGGGTAATATTGGGCCCCTTTTTGCCTATGTATGAACCTATGCCAACTCAACACTTGTTGTGCCAACCAAAAGAATTGATGCACTCTTTGTGCCAGATGGAAAATGACTAACAAATTTTATAATGTTTTAGACATATTAAAGGATTGGAAGCATGTGGTGAACATAGTGCAAAGGGCATAAATTAATAGAGCTGGTGAAATGATTAAGAAAATTTATAGCTTAACAACTCATGTGTACAACTCCACCCTAGTAGAAGGTGCTCTTTTAGGATATAAAAGTTAACTCAAACTAGTATATAATGATGTGACTTGAAGATAACAAAGCTCTGTATAAATTATCCTAGGCATAGTAAAGCAACTGTTATTAAAACTTAGTTTTAGCATGGATACATATCAAGATCCATCTTATAGTGCCCAACCTCACCTGTGAGCCTCTAGGTCGATAATTATTTAGATGATCATGTGATCTATTTATATTAATATGAACTCTATTATTTGAACCTTGGTAATTAAAGAATGGCATTGCACCTATTTGTGTATTGATCTAGATTTTATGATTATGGCAAGGCTCTTTGAATGTAATAGTTAGAGTAGTGTAATTTTGATAAATGAATGTGTTGTTAAGAAAATATTTGTTCCAGGATGTTAATGGCATCTCTATGTTAAATAATGATGTTGACCTAAACTACAAAATAGCCTAAGTGTAGGAAAAGGCATGCGCCTAAGCTTTGACTCTTGTGCTAGAAGCGCTAAACTAGTACGAACCCTTGATCTAAGATTTTTAATATTGAACCCTTAAAGAGCCTAAATGATGTTAAGCATGATAAAATATAGGCTTTCACCCATAAGACTACAGATAAACCTGATATATACTTGCACCCATATGACTGGAAGTAACTACCTAAATAGGCTTTGCACCTATAAACCTTCATCCTAGCCTAGAACAACTTGTGTCTATGTTCTTGAGAACATCATTGTTGAAAATGACCAAGTCCCTTAAAGAATGAGTTGTGCCATGGCATGACTATCCCAAAATGGGCCTTGTTTATTTCTCTGCTACGCTGTGGGTGAGCGCATATGGCTCACACCTTATGTGAATTGATGTCAGCATAGTAGAGTGACAAATGTTGAGCACCATGAGTTTATTCTATGATTTCACCTATTTTTAACTAGACTAAAACTAACTTGGACATATAGATAAGTGCTTAACATAGTAAATGACTTAGACAAATGACCCTTTTCTACAACAACACACAAATAATTAATACATGTAAAGCACACAAAACATGCAATAGGAGGCAAAGGGGATATATATAAAGGACATATTCAAATGTCACTCAAATACATATAAACACACACAAGGACATGTTAAAATGTCCCCACACACATAAAAACACACACAAGGATGTTCAAATGTCCTCACATACTTATAAACATAGAATGAAGACTTAGAGCCACACATAAGGACATGTTCAAATGTCCTAAAACGAAGCCGATAATATGCACAAGACATGGAGTAGGAAAGTGTTGTGTCCAACACATCCCATTTTATTTAAAATTGGGGACCCCTCTAAAATTATCATGAATAAGATCTTTAGGGTCCTTTTTTTATTCCCATTGGCAATGCTTGCTCAAATATTTAAAATATACACCGCCTTAATTTCCAAAGGTATTAACAAGCCTCTTTTATTTTTAATTAGAACTAATGAAAGTTTTTTATTTTTATAAATCATGGTGCTAACATTGTAGGTTAATTTTTGCTTGAATCTCTCATAATCGAGTTCCCTTCCTAGAGCAATAGACCCCTTGTCCTCTATGGCAAATTGAGATCTCTGTATCTGACAAGTAGGTTTTGATATATTGCATTCCTTTTATTTTTATTACTTGGTGGTCATTTTGTAGATCCTAATTGAATGGGAAGGCACCATGTCACCATGAGTTAGAGTGGTTAGTCCCTTAGACCTATTAGAGATGTCAGAGTTAGAGAGAGTTTGATCAAATGAGAAGGTGCCACATCACCATGAGTTAGAGTGGACATTCCCCTAGACCCATCAGAGATGTCAAAGCTTGAGAGAGCTTGATCGAATGGGAAGGTTTTGTATCACCATGATTCAGAGCAGCCAATCCCCTAAACCTATCATAGATGTTAGAGCTTGATCAAATAGGAAGGTACCATGTTTCCATAAGTCAGATCGACTAGTCCCTTGGACCTGTCAAAGATGTTAGAGCCTAAGAGAGCTTGACTGAATGGGAAGGCACCACATCATCATAATTCAGAGTAGCCAATCACCTAGACCTATTAGACATGTTAGATCTTGGGAGAGCCTAACTAAATAAGAAGATGCCACATCATCATGAGTTAGAGTGACCAGTCCCCCAAACTTGTTAGAGTTGTCAAAGCCTAGGAGATATTGACCAAATGGGAAGGTGTCATGTCATCATGGGTTAGATTGACTAGTCCCTCAAACTTGTCAAAGATGTCAAAGATCGAGAGAGGTTGGTTAAATGGGAAGGTACCACATCAACATAAGTTAGAGCAGCCAATCCCCTAGACCATTTAGATATTTTTGAGCCCAAAATATCTTGACTAAATTGAAAGGCACCACATCACCATGAGTCAGAGTGACTAGTCCCTCAGACCTATTAGAGATATTAGAGCCCAAGAGAACCTGACCAAATGTGAAAGTGCCATGTCACCCAATATAAAAATGAACTAGTAACCACTTAAGGCCTTGGGGAGATCCAAATAAAGTATGGATAAAACTAGAGATCTAATCAAGATATGCCACATGTCTATAAATGAGACATCACCTAGTCGAGGGTTAAGGCATAAAGTACAGAGTGATACCTAAATGCAAATAGTTAATGGGAAGACTAATGAGTATATTACACATGTCAAAAAGTAGGAGTTAGTTGAGAAGCCTCTAAGATATGTGACCATATGCCAACCACACATTGAGGATTAATAAAATGGGAAGGTGGACCTGATTGGATAGTTTTAAAACATCCTATTGCCAATGATATATCTAGTTGGTGGCAGAATATCATGGGCTCCGTATTCAATTCTAGATTTAGAAATAAAGGGATAAAATCTATCCACCAACTCAAATTAAAATTCATAGCAAGTGATCCATCAAATTTCATTAATACAAGGGGATGTATGCATGCACTTATAAAAGTCTAAGCAAAGCTTGCTAACAGTTACCATTGTTATCTTAGAAGAAATTTCTAATTCTTTATTTTCAAAATTCCAAAAAGCCCCTATATCCCATGCCTTCTACACTCAAATATTCCTAATTTCCCCTCTATCCTACTCTAATGGCTATTTCATCCTCAAACCCAAAGGCTAAACCCAAGAATTAGGACACTACATTCCCTACTAGTTTTTCTAAATACAAGAACTACAATGATATATTCAAAGCAATTGAAAAATGCCCCAAGGATTTTGATAAATATAATGACCAACAGGCTAAGTATGAGGATGAACTTAGGCCCTATAATAGGTGTGGAATCCATAGAGCCACTACCAAGCTAGAGGCATTTATCTACGTTGACCTATTGAGTGACATCCTTCATAAGGCCACTCACATGCAAGATAGGGTCAATGACTGGGTATGCTCACCCAACTCTCAGCACTAGATTACTAATATATCTAAAAATGCCTTCAAGTCATACTACTCCTTCCTAGACTTCTTTTTCTCCTAAGATGTAATGATACTATCAATTTGGATGAGAACCTACCAAATCTATGATGTCCTCCACAATTAGGTTGAGAAACCTAACTCCAAATGGGTTAATGAGAATATCAATGCCTACCCCATCTATAATTTTTAGGAGGAGGTCTAGGTAGGCATGATCCTAATGAATTGGCTATTTAGAGCCTAAGAGTGTCAACATGTTAACGAGATGTGGGTGCTTCTTTGTATATGATCCCAACATACTTAGACATCTTGGATATGGGGAGATTGATCAAATTCAAGTTAATCCACACCATTATAGATTCCCAAGTTATGGGAAACTTATACATGATGATATACCTACTAAACATTATCTAAAAGATGCTCTCTTTCAAGCCTTTGGCCTTTATTACATGGGTTCTCAATGGCTCAATAGTTCACATGGTTTTCTATAAGCTATTAGCCACTAAATCCACCATCACATCTTAGACATTTACAATCACTTCTACCTAGTGGTGTATCAGGCCATTAATGAAGCTTTAATTTCCCTAGCTCTCAAGGGCAATCTAAGATTCTATCATAGCCATCAAATACTACTATCTATATAAGGATGATACAATGATTTAGATCATAGGTTTCCCCAAGGGCCCCCTCTGCCTACCATATTATGTCTTTAAACACCTAATAAAACAAGAGATCACCTATCAACTGGTGGAAGGCATCTTCAAGTTCTACATATAACATCAATAGAAAGTGTGCCTATAGCTCTCAAACATCATACAACACCACATCTACAAGACCTTCCCATTAATATAGAAGATGATAGCCAGGCGAGTCTCCTTTACCCTTGTGAAATATAAGGTCTAGCATTGGGACCCTAAAAGGGTAATCCAAACATATTTGGCATAGTAATCAATCCACCTCAACATGAACTATAACCATCAAACCTAAGATGATGATGAGCTCTAAATTAAACACTATAGATGACCAAGTTATGTTATCCAAGATAGTGGCCAAGAAGAAGAAAAAGGGAAATAAGGTTTAAGTAAGACCCTCTACACGTCCTCCTACTCCTACTCGATCTATAGAGGACCTAATTCCAACACCTATGGCCATATCTTAGGGGATCTTGTAGGGAATCCCACCACCTTCTCCCCATTAAACACTAAATCTATCTCTATTTATGCCAACAAATCCTACTTCTCTAGCTCTACCTCCACTTCTACCAATATCTCTTGATCTTTATGATCCAACTTTACCACTACCTCCTCTAGATCTTACTCCTTTAGAAGTTCAAGTAACTAGGCCATGACAGATTCAACCTTAGACTACATGATGTTAGGTATCCTAAACATAGCCCTCTTAGCCATGGACACCATAGCCATTGAGATTTAATGTGGATGGTAGCTCAAGAGCAAGCTCAAAGTAATGCACCCAACATGCATCCATCTAAGCTCCCTCATTCACTCCATCTCCTCCTATTTTCCTTCCATCCCTCACTCTCATTTCTTTCCAATTCCTAGTTTTGGCACCCATTAGTTATGTTTCACCCATACAAGTTTCCCAAGTGGTGCCTCCCCTATTTCCCATTACTCCCCTCCATACTTTTCCCAACTACCTTTGGCCTTGTTCCTCTGAAGTTTCCTTACTTTCTCATTCCCTTTTGATCCTCCCATCCCATAACCTGAGTCCTTTCGATGCCTCCCTTGAGTATGACTTTATTAGTATGTGTAACTACAACCTTTGAGAGCATACCAATCATATAAGGGACCCTCTTGGTTTATAGTTTAGATAGTCTAACACTCCCCTAAGTAGTTCTAAGTCCTCTACCATTAGTCCCAGTGAATCCTACCATCTCGATCAGACTATTCACTACAACATCTAGAGTTGACCTAATAAAGAGGCTAAAGAAGAAACAAAAGGTGACCCACATTCTAGCTCTCTCAAAGGCCTTATGCTTCAACTCCACCTCCTCTATAGGCCTCAACAACCCCTCTATATTGAGTCAGTAATATCTCAGTGTCTAGCTCCTTGTCCCTCTCTCTTCATTACCCAAGGCTCCACAAAACTTACATTCAACCATCCCTTCTCTTCCTTATTGTTCCATGACCTATTCTTAGGGATGATTTTGCCTCAAGTGAATTATATTTAGGAATACTGGTAGGCATAAATATTCCCCTATACCTCCCCTTTTGTTCTCCCATACCCCATCTACCTCCAATCATTTACTCTTTCACTTATTCAACTTACTTCATCTCCCCTCCACCTCTTCCTCTACCATTCACCACCATTTTATCCACACCTCGTACACCCCCAACAACCTAAAGGATGGCCCTACAATCATATGTGCCATATATGGTTGTCTAGGGTGACGCAAACATGCAGTAGAGTTTCATACTAAACCTTTATTAGTATGAAAATAATGCTTATGCAAAAGTTTATCCAGGAGGGGAACCTAGTGATATGGCAGACTCATTAGGATCTATTCTCCCTCTCTAAGGTGAAAACATCCATTAAGGAGGAGAGGATGGATGAGGACCCACTGTTCATCCTTCAAGCTACCCATGATATGTCTATGAAGCTCTTCAAGGACATGCAGAGCTAATTTTCGCTCTAGAATCCCAAGTAAACAACACTTTTCTAGTTAGACTAATTGGGTGGATCAAGGATGTCCTCCTAATTTTCTCAATCCTTGAGAAAGTAGTTGAAACCAACATACTTATCTAATATATTTAGGCCTACATAGAGAGTATCATATAGATCAATGGGAAATGTCAAAACATATAGGTGGTGGTCAATAAAGTAATGTTCCTAGAACTCAAACTGATGCCAACCTTAAAATTAGGGTTATACCAAACATACATTGGGAACATGAGAGTTATAATGGAGGAATGGTTAGCTATGGATCGCACTACAATGGGACCCTTAGAAGAGGGATAGAAAAAAATATTGACCTACTTCAAAGAGGTTAATATCTCTATGCTATTCCACTTGGATGGCACCTTGATCGACCAAGGGGAATTTAGAGTCCACCTAGGTTAGTTCAACTAGGTTATGAGGGAAAAAGTGGCCAAGGCAAACCAATAATGAATCTGGGTGGTTTTTGATTTATCAACTTAGTCCATAGTGAGCATCAACCAGGTATCCAAAGTATAAGCATCAATGGAAGGACCCTTACAAATCTCCTAGAGAGTGGAAACTCAAGCTAAGGTGATCTTTAGGGAGTCCCTAATGAACTTTTCCAAGTTTAATAGGGAGTTTGACCTCATGTCACTCACATTGGAAGGTAAGAGATCCTATTCAAATTAGTTGGTAATTGTTCCCTCTCACTTACCTCATAGTGTCAACTATTGGTCCCTTGTTGATCTATTATGAGTTTATAGAGATTATTTTATTCAAATTTTATAATTGTAATGAGTGGCCATCATGGCCCAGGATGGAATCCTCATGCTTTTTGGAGGTGAGCCCTAATATTTATTTATTTAAGGAAGAGACATATTATTTTATAAGGTTGACCAAAATTGCTCAAAAGTGTTATCGAATTATTGCCAAGATTTCACTTGCATTTAATCCATAACTCTAGACTATAAAATCAACCCAGATCAATTATTGTAACAAAATTTTACTCTTTTAATGAATACAATCTTTGTTTTATACAAGAGATTCTCTTTTATGTTTCACTTTTCTTTCATCTCCATGTTTAAATGATCATCAATGCTAGGTTAATTAAATTAATACTTTGATGTTGTATATAGGTTGTGGCTATGATGTACTTAGATATTATAATCTATATGTGATTTCTTTCATTTCCCTTTGGTCATGATGATAATTTATATGTCAAACTACAAATTTTTATATGGCATTTATGTTTTTTTGACAATAAACCCCTAGTATTCATCGTTAGTGAGATCTCACATTGAAGGCATACTCTTAGTTCCTTCAGACTCTACCCATTGTATGTTCTTAGAGGTAGAACTCTAGTTAAACTTGGTATATAGTGGTACAGTTAGGGTAGATTCACTTGGTTCAATGACCAACACATTGATTTAATTTTAGACCTAAAAGTTCCCCTTTGTTGCCTTACCCTTTCCTCTTGTTTGTGTTTGTTTCATGAAATTTAAATTCCCTTTCCCCTTGTGTTTAGAAAGAGTAATCCCAATACTCAATTATTCATAACAATATTTAACCTATGTGTAAGACATTGGATTGAACTTTTAGTGGTGATACTACATCTCTTAGAGACTATTCATGGACTCTATTTATGAATTTTGATACCCACAACCATGCCTTGAGCTAATCCCAGATCAATCCTAGAATAGAGGATGACATTTTGTAGTTGTCCTCACATTACTCTTTTCAAGGAATAGCCAATCTCATGGGCATCTTGTGAGAAAGAGTAGATTGGAACAAACATCAGTTAGTGATAGAAGGAGGATAACATAATACTTCATATTTGTTATTGATATTGATCTTATGAATATATTGAATTTGGTTTATTGGTAATAACATGTTAACTAATATTTTATTGTGAAGCATCCTGGAGATTAGTTTGTTTTCTACCAGGACTAGGTCTTATTGAGGTAGATTTGTGATTCCCCCCTATTTTTCCATAGAACACCTAGGTTTAATCAACCCAGACCTACTATGATTCCTATTAGTTCATCCCTTCAACCTATCCCAAATTTTTAGCCTCAGATGGCCTAGTTATTTGGCTCAACCATTAATATTTTAGGAGTCATCCATGATCTATCTAGGAACCCTAAGAGGTATCTCCCACATTTCACCCCTAGCATGGGATGAACTATGGAGGAACACATAATATCCTACAAGACCTCCCTAAGACTCATAAACATATAACATGAGGATGTGCCATGCATGATATTCCCTTTTACCTTAATGGAATTTACCTATTATTGGTTCCTAAACCTTCCTAAAGATGTTATCTCAAGTTGGGACCATTTAGTTCTAATTTACTTGCCTAGTTTGGGCAAGAGATAGACCCTAGTGTCTTATATCAGTAGTTTGATTGCCTCAAGAGGGAGCCCAATGAGCCCATTATAAACTTCAAAGCTAGGTTTCAAAAGATGATTATTCAGGTAATCATGATTTACTAGCCCAACCCTCAACTAACATTTGAAATGTATGATAATGTGCTAGAACCTTGGATAACCATGTTCTTAAGAAGGGATGCAACTATAATTGACCTATCCTCAACTTATGTAGGGGTTATCAAAGTGGATAGATAACTAAACCCCCAAGGTCACATAATGACCTCCACTCTTGGTATGCTACCATAGATGCTTGTATTGAAGTTCTTGCCCAATGTTAATCATAATGCAACTATGATTCATTTGCTCCTTGTAACACATCAACTCCCACTAGGTCTTCCTACTTCAAACCAACAACTAGGTTTCCTAAACCCAAAGAGCTAAGAGATAATTTACCAAACTCAACATCAAGTGACATTAACCATTACTAACAATACCTAAACCATGCCTCAAGATTCCACTAAAACTGATCTAGATGCCATTTAGTAGATGGTATAAAAACTTAGTAATGACTTCTTAGGGATGCAAAGATAAATGAGTAACTCTAACGTAGGAAGCCCCTAAAAAAATTCACATATAAAAGATAAAATAAGAGATATAATCATCTTCACGAATCCCCAATACCTTCACCTAATAGGCTACCTAAGATCAATATCTTTGAGACAACCTTACCTAATTGGTATCAAGTATAAAACATATTATCACATGGGTAAATGGACTGCATGAAGATTAGTTCTAATTTTGAGATCTTGAAAAAGTAAATGGAAGAATATGAGGTGGTCCCCAATCATCTAGAATCCTCTAACGAAAGTAAATACCCTATTACTACCATGGTGTTGAGAACCATAGATTTCCCTAACCAAGAAGAAAATGAATTGAAAGAGGGTATTAGAAAGGTGTAAGCATGTCAATAGTTCTAAAGGATTAACTATACCCTTAGGAGTAGGTAGAAACAATAACCAATTACCACCTCAATACCACAAATAATGGTGTAACCCACCAGACCAAAATGTTAGGAATGATCCCCCACCTCCAAGACCTCAAGAACCTATGACACTTGTGGAAAACCCACTAATACAAAGTAAAGGGAGATACAACATAGTCAAGTTTATAAATAATATTAAGGCTAACATTACCTTTCACAAGCTTACTCAAATTATAGAATAATGAGATCTCCTATTTAAAACTTTGATTCAAAAGTTGACCCCACAAGCCCAACCAAAATTGAGAGAAGCACACACCAATGTGCTCATTCACAAGAATAATATGGAGGTCCCCCTATCCCTTTTAACCATCTAGTTATTTGGAAAGAATCTGCATAATTTTTTATTATATTTAGAAGCCTTAACCAATGTGATGCCAATAGGCATATGTGAGAAACTTGATCTAGCCCCCATAAAATCAGACAAGGTAGTGGTCTAGTTATACAAGTTAGAGATGAAAGTGATAGGTGAGTTTTCAAACATCCACATCCAATTAGAATTTAAGACTATGATTTAACACTTTATAGACATTCAAGTGTGGATATCCCCAAAACCTATAGCATGATCCTTAGTAGAGATTGGTCCAAAGTCTTGAATGGGTATATGGCCACAAATTTCTCCCATGTGTGGTTTCCATGGAGAGGAGTAACCAACCAAATAATAGTAGATAAAGAACCATGCATGAATCATATGATCACTAAATGTATTGCCATTACTGAGAAGATAAACCTAGTTTCCTCATACCTAGGCATCTATACACTAAGCACCAAGCCTCCAAAAAATCAAACTATTCATAGCCCAAGTCTTCAGTCTTCTCAGCCTATGGTCTCTTTATGTAAATAGAGATCACTTCGAACAAGGCAATAGAGATTGTTTTCTACTTATAGACCCCTTAGGAAGGAAACATATAGCATGATATAGATTGTAATTTCCTTACATGAATAACCTAGTGGAGTATAAAGCTATATTTTTGGGATTATAATTTGAATTAAGACATGAGGAAAACAAAGTAAGAGTATTCAATGACTCTAAATTAGTGGCCAACTAGATCAAAACTAAGTTTTAATGAAAATTAAAATACCTCATAAGGTATGAGCACTAAGCTTAGGAATTGATATAAAGGTTCAACACATTCAATATCATCCTTATTCCCTAAGAGGAAAATCAAGTAGTAGACTCATTAGCATCTATGAAAACAAACCTAACCCCTTTGGATGACATCAAATTACAAGAGTTCTCTATGGAACTCATCCCCTATCCTTCTATCGTAGACAACATGACTAAATTATAAGTCTTTAAAGATGACCAATAAATCATTCATATCCTTGATAATGAGGGGATGTTCGAGGCCCAAATCTTAGATGAAAAGGATAGAGACAATCCCTAGAATGATTTGGATAAGGATGGGATCCTGAATATTCATGGAAACTATATCTCTAAGGGGATGATTTCATTATAGAAATCATTTTCTATGTTAAACCTAACCTTCAAGGCTAATAAACCCAAGTTGGAAGATTACAAATGATAACTCATTAATCTCGACCCTGTAAAAAATCCCTATATGGTTAATGTGGGTTTGGATTAGATGGACCATGAATTAGATAAGTTATGAAAGTTACTACTAAGAAATAAGGACATGATTGATTTGGCTTATGGAGACCTTAAGGTATTTGAACCAAGAGTAATTACTCATAACATCCCCATAAAACCAAATAAAAGTCCATTCAAACAAAGGTAGAGACTGGTAAACCCAATCCTAGAGCCCTTGATTCATAAGGAAGTAAGTTACTCTCTACGAGGATAATTTTCTTAGATCATCACTCTACTTGAGTGGCTAACCTGGTTCTAATGTGAAATAAGAATGGATAAATATGCCTATGCATGGACTTATATAGCTTGAATTGGGCCTCTGATAAAGATAACTACCCATTAACCTATCTAATTGAGGTGATCCAAATGGTGAGCAAGTCTTAGATGATGTCCTTCTTGTATGGCTTCTCAAGGTATAACTAGGTCTTAGTCAACCCCAAAGATAAAACTAAGACCAATATCACCACCAAGTGGGGGACATTCACTTATAAATATATAACTTTTATGTTAATCAACATTGGTGCCACTTTTCAAAGCAAAATAAACTTCAATTTTAAGGGCTTGATAGATAAGTGCATAATAATAACTATAGATGACCTAACTATGTTTTCAAAATATAGGTTAGATCATGTGAACCACTTGGAAAGAGTATTTGAAATATGTAGAAGGTATGGCATTTCCTTAAACCTAAAGAAGATATTGTTTGATGCCATTGAAGGTAAGCTTCTTGATCACATTATCACAAAATAAGGCATCATTATTGACCTCAAAAGGGTGGTTTTAATTTCTAAACTACCTTTACCTAATAGAAAGAAGAAACTAAAATATTTCTTTTTGAAAATCAAATTCATGCGTAAGTTTATTTCTAGATTTGCTAAAATAGTGAAGCCCTTGAATGTAATGTTGAAATAGGATGCTAAAGTGGAGTGGAACACAAAATTAAATAAATCTTTCCAGGATGTCAAATATGCAATCATGCAAGCCCTGGTCCTCATCAACCTAGTCTATATGCAAGATTTATATGTGTACCCTTTCACTTTGGATCACACCATTATCACTTTCCTCTCCCAAAGGTTAAAAGGAGAATAACACCTCATGGCTTTCATGAGCACTAATATTAAATAGGTTGAGCTCTGGTATTACACCCTCAATAAACATGCTTATGCCATGGTCAAGGTATTGAATAAATTTAGGCATTACATCCTCCAGAATAGAGTACATTCCATTATCATAGACCTAGATATAAATCAAATGTTGGGGCAAAATGAGCTAGGCAAAAAAAGAGGTCGATGGATGATAAAATTTCAAGAGTATGGCTTGGAAATCAAGCTAACCAAACTAATTAGAGGACAAGGCCTTACTCAACTAATAATATAAATAGACCCAAGAATAATAATACACCAAGTGGAACAATAGAGGGTACTAAAATCAAATTGTCATGCCCTAGTCAAGCACTTTTTAATCTATGGAAATGAACCCCCAAGACTCAACCACACACATATCAGAGCCCTCTGATTAAATGTTACACACTACATGATGAAGAAGAGAGTTATCTTTAGAAGAAACCACAAAAGAATCTACCTCTAGTGTATATCACAATAAGAGGCCAAAGAGATAATGACAAGTTTCCATGAAAAACTGGGCGCTGACCATCCTGCAATAAATGCCATGGCTTACAAAGTTCTCTAAGCAATTTACTATTGGCCCACACTATTTAGAGATGTTCACGCTCATGTTTGTTTCTGCCACCAATGCTAAACCTTTGCTAAGAGATAAATGCATGAGAAAATGCCACTATAACCCATTGTAGAGTCTATGTAATTTACATAATGGGGACTAGATTTTGTAGGGGTGATCAACCCCAATTTATTTGTTGGTTATAAATTCAACCTTACAATCATAAACTACTACACCAGATGATCTGAGGTAGTTTCAACCAAAAGGAACACTACTATTGAAGCCATCAAGTTCTTGGAGTATGCCATAATCACCCATTTTGGAGTCCCCACCTTTTAATCCACAAAATTCATAGAATGGGCAATGATAATGGGATCGTGCTAAAGTTCTCTTCCAATCACTACTTATAAGGGAATAGATTTCTAGAATCCACTAATAAAAACCTGATCAACATTATCAAGAAATCAATTGGAGAAAAGCCCTAGGAATGGAACTCATTAATAAATTTTACCTTATGGGTAGACCTCACTAGGTATAAACAAGACCTCAAAATATCTCCTTTATTTTTGGTCTACAGATTAGATCCAATCATGCCAATCACCCTCAAGTTGTTGACTTATAAGTTTATGTAGCAGCTCATGGAACCAGATGACAAAGTGAATTCCAAACTTCTGGACTTGATTTGGTTAGAAAAAGCTCAAGATGAAGCTTTGTTAAGATTTTAAAAACATCAAGATACAGTCAAGAGGTGGTTTGACAAGAGGGTAAAGATTAGGACCTTTAGAATATATGACTTGGTCCTATTGTGGGAAAAGGCCCATGAAAATAAATGCTAACATTCAAAACTCAATCCCCTCTAGATCAGCCCATACTAGATAGCTAAAATATTGGGTTAGAACATCTTTCATCTCAAGGATTTTGAGGGAAAAGAACTACCACTCCCAATAAATGGGTAATTCTTGAAGCATTAATATTGGTTGTCTCCTTTGATGTATTTTCTGAGTATCTTGAATAAAGGTGGTAATGAATATATTAGATAGATTTGCTTTAGTTGTGTGTTTGCTTTCATCATGTGTTTATTTCTATTGTGTTCTTCTATTTTATTTTGTGTTTTCCCCTCTGGCCTCCTTTTTTATTCTAAAATGTTCCTCTAACACCTGGCCCTTGTAAGTAACTACTTAAGGTGGTGGCCGAAACATGGGGAGATTATTGAGGAGCAGGGGGACCCAAGTTGAAACCTTCAATCTAATATATTCTGGGAAATTAAATGAAACTTTTGACATCATATTTTTGAAAGGCTAATGATTCTAAGAGAAATAAGCAGATTTTAGAATAACCTACACCCTAATAGAGACACCAAGATGCAATTAAAATAATGACTCAAGAAGATACCCAATTATTCAAGTTGATCAAAGACTAACTAGCTATTCATAACTTCCTCTTTATCCATTCACCCTTAGCTTGGTCCTGAACCCTCAATGGATAAGAATAATAAATAATTATATTTTCATAGGAAACTTAGAAAATAATAAAGAAAGCATGCAAAATCTAAATTCTAAGTCTACCTCAAAAGGGCTATACAAGCAATCTCCACCATAGGCTTTCCATCCTGGCTGGTAGTGGAGTAAGGCCATGAATGGGACTATAGGCATCTCTGTCAGAGCTATGGATGCCCATTTGGTAGCATAGAAATGCCCCAACCATTTTCCCTCTCAAGCCATCAGTCAAAATATGCCGCAGAGGAAGTTTGATAACCAGTCTAGCCTTGATTACTTGAAGGTAATCCATGAATAAATTGAAAATTAAAATCACTTTTCACACACACTAGTGATCATCTATTGGGTGAAATATTAGTATGCCACTTATTATTATGAGATTTTGGTGCCTCATATTTTTGTGGTCAATAAAGATTATCTATACAATCTATGTGTTGAGAATGGAAGGAAGAATAAACTAATCAGGTTCTAAGTGTTTCTCATCACTTTACCTATGGAAGTCATCATTTGATGTGGCCAACATGCACCCTTTTTCTTTGAAATGGGGGACCCCTCTAAAATTCTCATGAACCAGAGCTTTAGGGTTCTTTTTTTTTCTCGCTGGTGATGCCTACTCAAATCTTTAGAATATGCACTGCCTTGATGTCCCTAAGTAGTAACAAGCATATTTTATCTCTCTTTAGAATTAAGGAGGGTTTTTTATTTTTATAAATCATGGTGCTAACATTGTAGGTTGATTTTTATTTGAATATCCTAGAGTATAGTCCCCTTCTTAGAGCAATAGCCCCATTACCCTCCATGGCAAATCGATATCTTTGTATCTAACAAGTTTTGATGTATCGCATTCATTTTATTTTTATTACTTGGTCATTTTGAAAATTTTATAAAGCTAGATCGAATGGGAAGGCACCACATCACCATGAGTTAGAGCGACCAATCACTAGACCTATTAAATATGTTAGATCCCAAGAGAGATTGACCAGATAAGAAGGTGCCACATCACCATGAGTCAGAACAACCAATCTCCTAGGCCTATCAAAGATGTCAAATCTTGAGATAGCCTAACTAAATAGGAAGGTACCATATCACCATGATTCAAAGTGGCCAATCCCCCAGACCTATTAGAGATGTTAGAGCCTAAGAGAGCTTGACAAAATGGAAAGGTGTCATGTCACCATGAGTCAGATCAGCTAGTCTCATAGACCTATTAGAGATGTTAGAGCCTATGAGAGCTTGAAAAAATAGGAGAGCACCACATTTCCATGAGTCAGAGTGACCAATCTCCTAGACCTATTAGAGATGTCAAAGCTTGGGAGAGCTTGACCAAATGAGAAGGTGTCATGTTATCATGAGTCAGAATAGCCAATCCATTAGACCTATTAGAAATGTCAAAACCTAGGAGAACCCAAGAAAATGGGAAGGCACCATGTTGTCATGAGTTAGAGAAACTAGTCCCCTAAACCTATCAAAAATATTAGAGCTTGGTCGAATGGGAAGGTGCCATGTTATTGTGAGTTAGACCAGTCAGTATCCTGAACCTATTAGAGATGTTAGAGCCTAGGTGAACCCAACTAAATGGGAAAGTGTCATGTCTCCATGAGTTATAATGGCCAATCCCCTAGAATTTTTAGAGATGTTAGAGCCTAGTCAAATGCAAAGGCACTATGTCACCTAGTATGTAAATGAACTAGTAGCCACCTAAGGCCCCAGGGAGATCTAAATAAAGTATAGATAAAACTAGAGATCTAATCAAGATATTCCACATGTACTTAAGTGACACATCACTTGACCCAGGGAAAAAACATGTATTATGGAGTCATACCTAGGTGTTGACCATTAATGGGAAGAATAATGAGTAGACAACACATCTTAAAAACTAGGAGTTAGTTGAGAAGCCTCTAAGAGATGTGATCATGTGCCAACCATGCACTAAGCATTAACAAAATGGGAAATGAACTTGATTAGAATGTTTTAAAACATCCCATCACCATTGTTATATCTAGATGGTAGTGGAGAATCATGGGATCTGAATTCAATTATAGATTTAAAAATAAAGAGAAAAAATTTAGCCACCAACTTAAATTCAAATTCACAGTAAGTGAGACACAAAATGCCATTAATATAAGGGTATGTATGTATGCACTTATAGAGGCCTTAGAGAAGCTTTCTAATAATTACCATTGCTACCTTAAAATAAATATCTAACTCCTTGCTTTAAAAATTACTTAGAAACCCTATATCCCATGCCTTATACACTCAAAGTTTCATAATTTCCCCTCCATCCTACTACAATGGATGCTTCATCCTCAAACCCAAAGGTTGAACCTGAGTATTGGGACACTACCTTCTCTAATGTATTGAGTAAATACAACATTATAATAATATATTCAAAGTGATTGAGCTGGTCCTTAAGGATTCTACCAAAGATGATGACCAATAGGCTAGGTATGAGGATTACCTTCTGTCTTGTAATAAGTGTGGAAACTATAGAGTTGTTGCCAAACTAGAGGCATTTTCCCATGCTAACATATTAAGCAACATCCTTCACAAATCCATTTGCATATAAGATGAGGTCAACAACTGGGTATGCTTACCCAAATCTTGGTACCATATTGTAGATATATCTAGGAATGTCTTCAAGGAATACTACTCCCTCCCAAACTTCTCTTTATCTTAAAATGTATCAATAATGTCAGTTTGGATGAGCACCTACCATATCTATGATGTCCTCCATAACTAGGCTTAAAAACCTAACTCCAAATGGGTTGACAAGGAGAATATCAATGCCTACCCTATAAAAACCTTCTAGGAGGAGGTTTGGGTAGGCATGATCCTAATGAATTGGATATTCATAACCCAATACTAACAACACATTAATGAGCTATGGGTGCCTCTCCTACACATGATCCTGACATGTTCAACATTCCAAATATGGGGGGATTAATCAAATTTAAGTTGGTCTGTGCTAATGTAGATTCTTTATTTGGGGGTAAGTTCAACATGATGAGCTACCTACTAGATGATGTCTATGAGATACTCTCTTTCAAGCCTTCAACTTTTATTGCATGGTTTATCGATAACTCAAAGTCCATGTGGTCTTATATAAGTTGTATGGCCACCATTTGCACCATCACGTCTAAGACATATGTGAAAAATTCTACTCGATGGTCTACCAGTCCATTAATGAATCTTTGATTCCCCAGCTCTTAAGGGCAATCTAGGATTCTATCATAGCCATTAGGGACTACTAGCTATATAAGAATGACACCATGATCTAGATCATAGGTTTCTTGAAGGACCCCTTTTACCTACTATTGGGTGAATATTTTGTCAACCAGCTAACTGATGAGTAAAATAGGTCTTATCAACCACAGTAAGGGAGATTGGTCATCCAAAGTTACAGGTTTACCAAATCCAAAGGGGACAAATCTCTCTTCTCATTAAGGGGAGGTTCCTTGTTAAATATGAGGAGCTATATACTATAAATATATGCATAAAATAACACTCAGGGGTAGGGTAACACCATCCATCTCTCTTTTTTTAGAGATGATGTTTATAGACAAAGGAGAAATCTAGGTGAAAACACTGAAGACACTTCTCTTCTTTCAGAAGTGGTCTTACATGAAACAACAAGAGTTCTTTTAGGTATGATAAGTGACTGGTAACAAGATACAATAACCAACAGAATGAAGTGTAGCACTTAGTCTCCACTTTAGCTGCCTAAAGAGTGAGATACAAAGAACAATGAGGGCACAAAGTCATCCCAAGGTCCTTCACATAGAAAATAGAAAATAGCTAAACACACTAAAGGCAATGGTAGGCAGCACAATGTCTTTCCATAGTTGGCTTCAGGACACCTTTCCGATTATCTCCACTAGCTCTACTTATTTCATTAAATGGACAAGAACACATTTAGAAGACATACATAAGAATAGTCTCCTAAATAATACAAGCTATGATAGCACAAAGTCTGAAAGTGACTTGCTTTCTCATTCAAATAAAGAAATATGAGTAACAACCTGAGCCCAAAGTCTCAGTGGTAGCCTCCCAATTTTGGCAGAGTTTTGCTTTTTTTTAATCAAAAAAATCTCTTAAAAATAATAAAAGAGATTATAATATATAGTAGCCAAGAAAGACTTATCACTTTGTTACATGGAATGGTCCATGTTGTGCATTCAATGCCTTGAATGCATTTTTAGTTCTGTCAGGGGGCCATGCTGGAACAGGGTGACTGCTTTAACTATGGCATGTCATTTCATCTCAAATGTCTTCTCTTAGATCTAGATCATCTGGTGTCTACATAGCTGTCCATTTTGTTTTTACTCCAAAGGAGACAAACATGTTGTGTCTTCAATGTTTAAGGGCTCAAAAATCTACCTTGCAGACTGTTCCACCTACTAGAATAACTACTACGTAGATATTTTGGCCTTTCCCTCTTTTTGTTGTGATTTGAGCCTTTGGGCTATCTTTTCCCCTTTCTAGTTCTTTTTGTTTCTCCTCTTAGTGGTTTTTCCTTTTGACTTGAAGGTCTTTGAATGCCTTCAGTTCCACATTTAAGCCTGCAAAGATCAATGGATACTTTATTGCCATAAATTTGACATCTTTGGGTCTATCATCATTTGAAAGCTAACGGCTAGTTGGTTATCCTAAATTTTATGGCTGCGGGCCCTTCATCCTCCTTAGCAATTCCTTCATGTATTTCCCACTTGCTTTGGCTGATTTCCATCAGGCTTCATCCTTTTTACTGTGCCTTTGTATTAGGAGTGCTCCATCTTTGACATCTGTCACAGTCTGTTGCTTTGAAACTGTTACCAACTTACAAAAAATGGGACCCACAACACTTCTTGCCTGAGCAGCTTCAAAATGGGAATGGGGATAGGTGGTGCTTTCCACTAATCTTAATAAGTGACATGTGGCATTTTCTGCTATAAAATGGGTGAGGACACTTGGCAGCATCCACTTAACTTATAAAAGCTTAAGATACTTTTTGAGAGTCCTACAGAAGATGACACATGGTAGCTTCTGCTGAGCCTTAGAAACACTATAAAAATATTTGGGGCTCATTTGGATTCACATGGATGATGACACTTGGTGTGCTCTGCTCACTTTAGCAACACACCTGGGGCCCACCACATTCCTTACTCAATAACGAAACAAAAGGAAGAAACTATGGATGTTGACACTTGGCGGCTTCCATCAAGCTTTGTAAGGGACATGTGGCAACTTCTGCTGCATTTATAAAATCATATTAAAACCTTCCATAGTTGCCACTTGGTGCCCTCCATGGAACTCTGAGAGAAGCTTATTGAAAGAAGCTTTGAAACTTATAAGAAACTTGAAATGCGAATGTAGACACTTGTCACACTCCACTGAGTTATAAAGGGACACAGCACATTTTGCTAATTTTTAGAAACAAATTATAATGGGTCTCAGTAGATGACACTTAGCAGCTTCCGCTCAACTTTGAGACTTAGACAAAACTTTTAGGAAAAATGAAAAACCCATGCAAAATAAAAATCTCACGCCCTGTGTCATGACCCTTACTACCTCAAAATTGAAATGTGTAGGGACAAAACTTGGAGCACACAATTGAAACTCAAAATAAAATGTAGAGTAATTTACCCTACAAAGGGAAGAGAGAATTTTTTTGGCTTGTAAGACCAAAAATAGTTCATGTGTTGTCCCAAAAATGAGTGAGAGACTTTGGGAACAACAGCTGGCTCCAGTTGGGGAACTTCCTTCAGTTGAAATTTGGGAACAACTGAGGGGAGTAGAGACCAGAATCTCCAGTGCCTTAAAGTGTGCCATTGGGCTATGGAGTCATGCTAACCAACAACAAAGCAAGGTGCCAAAAATGAAAATAAAAAGGAAAAGCACAAAATATAACTAAAGACTATATAAATATACACATGTACTGATGATCTTATCTGATACTTCAAGAATTGAAGTGCTTTAGATGTTGCCCATTATGAGGCAGAGAAAAGGGTGTGCCATCTTGATACCTCAATAGGAAACTATTTTCACCATTGAGTTGATGAATAGTAAAAGGGCCCCTCCATAGGGAATCAAACTTTCCATGCATTCCCTTTGGTTCTCTCCTCTTATCCCACAGGAGGACTTGATCTCCAATCTGGAAATCATGATTCTTTGCTTTCTAGTCGAAGAACTTCTTAACTAGACTTTGATGGGCAAGCAATTCAGTCCACCACCATAGTTCTCTACTCATCTAGCTCAGTTAGGCACATGATCCTCTTATCAATGGAGCTTTCATATGTCTGATCTTCAATTGCCTTAGCCAATTTCAATGCTGGCAATTCCAGGGTGATTGGTATCTCAACATTGAGCCCATAAAGAAGTTGGAAATGAGACATACCAATTACCCTTTTTGGTGTAATTATGTCTACCCATAAAGCATCAACCAATGCTTTATGCCAAGTCCTTTTGTTGTCATCTACTAGCTTCTTGATGATAGTCACCAAGTTCTTGTTGCTTGATTCAGCTTATCCATTCCCTTATGGAAAGTAATCAAAAGAATGGGAGAGGGTAATCCTATAGTAAAAATAGAATTGAGTGATCTCCTAGGAATTGAAACAAGCTACATTATCAGTGATAATCTTAGTTGGGACCTCAAACTTGGAAATGATGTTCTCCTTGAGGAAATTGCACACTACTTCTAAAGTAGCATGTTTGGTTGGGATAGCTTCCACCCACTTGGTGAAGTAATCTATGGCTGTGAGGACATAATCATGTCTAGCACTTGAAGATGGGTTTAGAGCACCAATGAAATCAATGCCCCGTTGTTGAAATGGCTCTTCTATCATCACTAGCCTGAGAGGTAGAGCAGCTAACTTGAATCCTCCAATAAACTGTTGGCATAATTCACATTTCCTTACGCACTTATACGCATCTTGGAAAAGAGTAGGCCAGTAATACCTAGCTCACAAAATCTTGTGGGCAGTCACAGGAGTAGAAAAATGTCCTCCATAGGCTAGATTGTGGAAGGACCTTAAAAGTTGGTTTTGTTGCTCTTTATCCATGCAATGAAGGAACACTCCATCAAGGCTCCTCTTGTATAGGTTGTTGTCCCAGAGGACAAAATTGGCAGCTTTCAACTTGATAATCCTTGTTCCTTTATAAGATAGGTGAGCAGGACACTCCCCATAAGTAAGAAAATGAGCAATACTTTAGTACCACTCATTCACGGTAGAGACAAAGAGGACTGTCAGCATGTCTTTTTCTTCTGATTCTTTATGCTCTATTTGTGCTAGCTTATTATCATTAATTATTTAACAAAGGCCCTTTCCCCACACCAACTTCATTGGTTTGATGACTAGATCAAACTCTTGGATTTTTGCAATCTAATTGCCTCTTTTCATCCCAAACTCCTGTTGAGTTAATATGGATTTAATCGTGGTATCAGGAACCAAGGCAGTAACATGTAAATTTAGGATGTAGAAGTAGAAAATGCTTTACTACCTTTACCACTACATAGGCATGCTTCTCCATGTTTGAGTACTTTAGCTCATGATCTTTAAGAGGATATCTCATAAAAGAAATGGGAGATTCCACACCTTCATTGTTCTGTTGAACTAAAATGGCTAAAAGTGTGTGTTCATAAGCATAACTATACATGATGAAATCCTTAGTATAATCTAGACAAACTAGAATTAGGGCATGAGCAATGGCTGTCTTGATGTCTTGGAGTGCTAATTTGCCTTCTTCAATCCCAGATAAAAGTGGCCTTTCCTTTCATCATATCTACAATATGACGAGTCTTCTCAGCGAACTCGAGAATGAACCTTCGTAAGAAATTTACTTTTTCAAAGAAAGAGTGAACCACAATCTTACTCATGGGTAGAGCAAGCTCCTGGATGGAATTGACTCTTTTTGAGTCAATCTTTATGCCTTCTTTTGATATAATGTGTTTGAGAAGCTTCCCTTCTGTCACCCCAAAGACAAACTTCTTGGGGTTTAAAGAAATGCCATTTTGGTGGTAGTGTTCTAGCACTTATTGTAAATGGCGCACATGGTCAGGGTGATGCTTAGAAAAAATAGTTAAGTCATCAAGGTATACCATAATGAACTTACCCATTTCATCTTTGAAAGCAAGGTCCATTACTCTTTGAAAAGTGGCACCAGTATTTATCAGGCCAAAAAGCATTCTTCGATATGCAAAAGTGCCCCAAGGCATGGTGAAAGTAGTCTTATGTTGGTCTGATTCATCAACTTCAACTTGATTGTATCTTGAGAAGCTGTCTAGCATTGATAACATCTCTGAACTAGTCACTATCTGAAGCACATGATCCATGATGGGCAGAGGATAGTTATCCTTTAAGGATGACTGATTCAAAATCCTAAAATCCACATAGAGGCAAATTTCACCATTCTTCTTTCTCACAGGTAGTATGTTGGCAATCCATGTGGAATGATGGATTGGGAAGATTATCCTGGCATTTAGTATTTTTTATATTTCAGATAGAATAGTACCTAATATCTTCAAATTGTATTGTCTAGATTTTTACTTGTAAGGCACTAAATCACTTTTGAGAGGAATGTCATGGTGGATTTCTTTAGGCATGAGTGACTTCAGATCATCATAAGAGTATGCTATGACATACATGTACTGGCAGAGTAGAGTAGTGAACTTGGATCTCTCCTCAAGAGTGCAACACTTCCCAATGTTCACCATTTTGAGATCTTCCATGGTACCCAAATTTATTTGATCAAACTCCTGAGAGGAGCTTGAATCTATTTGATGAATTTGTCATGTTTATCAAACAGCTTCTCCAGAGAAACTAGGCCTTTTGAGATTTTATTCCCTTTGAGTTGTAGGAACTCTTCACCTACATCTGCACTTGATTTTGGGGCTGGTTCAATCTTCTGAGGCTCACTGCCTTCGAAGTGTAGCTATTAAAAGCTATCTTTTTGCTCTAGGAAAGCAATGATTTGGTTGTCATTGTTAAACACTTGCCAATGACTAGCATTATCAAGTACACTTGGTCAAAAAACTAGCTCAATAATGTACCTATCTCCTTTGAAGTTAGGGTAAGGAACCAAAAGAGTGGTTGAAATGGCCATTGCATCAGCCCAGTCATTGAATTCCCTTGGTATGGCAGAGATGTTAAAAGCATCAAAGCTTTTAATCTGATCCCAGACTAGATTACGGTAATGGTGCAATCTCTCATTTCTGGTTTCGTATAGGTTTCTCACCTAACAAACCACTAGTTTAGCATCCCCCTTGGCATGAAGGAGTTTGATGCCTTTGTCCTTAGTAGCCTTCAATCCAAGCAATAGAGATTCATACTCAGCTGTGTTGTTGGTGTTGCTAAATTGTAACTTGTATGATAAAGGAAAAATGTCTCCTTGAGGAAATATGAACACAATCCCAGCTCTTGAACTGGTAGAAGAGTAGCTGTCATCAAATTCTAGAATCCATATCTCATTTGATACTGATTCTTCTTTGAATTCTTCTTCGTTTGGAGGGGAAGATTCCTCAGCACTTACATTACACTCTACCAATTCTTCTACTATTCTAGTTGAACATATTTTCAGGTTGGCACCTTCAAGAGCTTCAAAAGGTGCTTCATGGACTTCCTCTATGGATAGAAAGTAGTTACCCATGCCTGAAGACTCAAATAGAATTTGAGCTTTAGGTGCTGATGATTGGGTGACCACATATTTTACTTCTTTTTCAAGGAGCAATATTTTCATAATGCCTTTAACTGGAATCCTTGCTTCAAATAGGTCTATGCTCAATTCACCTCCAACATCCTTACAAAAATTTTGCCCAATAAGGATGTCATATGATGCTGGGACATCAGCCACCAAGACAGTCATCTTAATTCTCTTGTCTGGGAATGCAAAAAATGCAAATTAGGCATCCTTGATTTGTCCTAACAGAGGTACTTGTTTGTTCTCCATGGAGAAACATCTCCCAAATTTCTTGGTCAATGTGAGACCAAGGGATTCTGCCACTTTGGTAGGCATGACATTATTTGAAGCTCCAGAATCAATGATGCAATTGCTCAACTTGTGATTATTTATCAACAAGGAAACATAGAAAGGCTCTATTTTCCCAAGGGTAATAGGAGGAGTAATGACAAGGTTATTTGGGATAGATATGTTTCTTGTGGGATCATGAGTCACCTTATTAGCATCTTGTCTTATAGGGATGGTTTGGTGCTTTACACATTGAACCAACTTATCTAATTGCTCGGGGTTGGACTACAGGAATTCAAATTTAGACATTTGAATTTTGGTTTTCTTTATATGATCAATAATGTCAAATGTCTAAAATGGACTAGGAATAGAGGATGGGAGTTCATCCTTTAGATTTTTATGAGGGGGAGGACTAGACTGTGAATTTAAAGTAGAAGGCATAGGGATGTTTAGTGTACTTACCTTCTTGTAATCACTGGGTCCTTTGGCTAGAAAGGAAGAGTGGTTCCCCTCTTAGCAATTGAAATTACTAGTTGAGGTCACTCCTCTGACTTTTCTTTATCAGCTTGCTGAGCTAACTAGTTCTTTGACTAGGTGAATACAACATATGATCCCTCAGTTGCTTTACCTTCACTTCTAAGTTCATCCTGATAATTTAGGAACCAATGTTGGAGTCATCAGCTAATTCTTCTTCTCCTTCTGTGAAGAGATCAGCATCATTTTTTGGATTTAGGTCAGGCTAGAAGGAGAAATCTGATTCAACTTCTAGATATCCAACTACTGAGTTGGTTGGATGTGCTTTAATGGCAAAGTTATTCCTCTAAGGGGGAAGGAGATGATTTGCTTGCCCTTGGTTCCTAGTAGCATTACCTTGGTATGACTAATTGGGAAACATCCTCCTTGGCATATCTCTATATGAAGGAGTAAATGACATCCCCTGTGTTATTTTCTTTCTAAGAGGCTAACTTTTACACCATTGGATCAGTGGTAGTTGTAGGTGAGTATTCAAAAGATGAAGAGGATTTACCTCTATTAGGGTCTCTCCTTATCTTTCTTGCCAAGATAAGGTCATCTTCTACCTCAGTAGCCAAGTCTTGAGTAGCAGCAAGGTCTATGTGTCCATCATGTCTCAACAAAAATCTCACTTCAGGCAGTTATGAGTTGATGAAGAAGCATTTGAGGTTTTTAGGTGTTGGTTGAGCAATGGTAGGAATCTGATTCCTCAGCTTGTCAAACTTGGCAATGAAGTCCCTCATAGGTTCATGAGGTTCTTTCTTCATCTATGTGAGCTGGGCTAACAGGGCATGTGCATCTTCTATAGGCTTGAACCTGGCTTCGAATTTGGCTTTGAGTGTTTCCCAATCAGTTACTGACCAAGCTTGCAAATGGTAGAACCAGTCTACAACAGCACCTTGTAGTGTCTCCATGAATACCCTGATTGCTATGTCTTCATACTCTACACCTATTACACCATAGGATATGCTAAAGGCTTCAATGTGTTCATTAGGATGAACTTTCCCATCACCAAAGAATTTAGATAAATTCTTCCTTGAACTACGTGGAAGCTCGTGTAGAGGTGGAGTTAGATTAAGTGGGCCAAAAGAGTTACCCTAAGGGCCTTGAGCTACCATGATTTGGTTATGTAAAAGTGGGATATACAAATTTGGGTGGAGTATGTATAGGTAAAACTCTGGTGACAATCAAAAAAGAAGCTCTACCTTGTATTGGTGTCCTCATGTGGGTAGGAGGGACACTCCTGGATTGTCGAACTTGAAGTTGGGGAGGGAAAAAATTGGAATTTCCCTTCTACACCAATTCAAAAATAGGGTCAACAACACCTTGAACTCTCTCACTTCTAGTATAGCATGGATTTTCTAGATTGTGAAATAAAAATGGAAAAGGACTGGTCTTGATTTAGCTTGAAGCTTGAGGCTTCAAACCACTTGTTTTTTCTTAGCGGAGTCACCAAAAAGTTATTGGGTGAATATTTTGTCAACCAGCTAACTGATGAGAAAAATAGGTCTTATCAACCATAGTAAGAGAGATTGGTCATCCAAAGTTGTAGGTTTACCACATCCAAAGGGGACAAATCTCTCCTCTCATCAAGGGGAGGTTTCCTGTTAAATATGAGGAGCTATATACTATAAATATATGCATAAAATAACACTCAGGGGTAGGGTAACACCATATATCTTTCTTTTTTCAGAGATGATGTTTACAGACAAAGGAGAAATCTAGGTGAAAACACTAAAGACACTTCTCTTCTTTTAGAAGTGGTCTTACAAGAAACAACAGGAGTTTTTTTAGGTATGATAAGTGACTGGTAACAAGATACAGTAACCAATAGAATGAAGTGTAGCACAAAGTCTCCACTTCAGCTACCCAAAGAGTGAGATACAAAGAATAATGAGGGCATAAAGTCATACCAAGGTCCTTCACATAGAAAATATAAAATAGCTAAACACACTAAAGGTAATGGTAGGTAGCACATATTCTTCCCACAGTTGGCTTCAAGATACCTTTTTGATTATCTCCACTAGCTCTACTTATTTCATTAAATGGACAAGAACACATTCAAAAGATAGACATAAGAACAGTCTCTTAAATAATACAAGATATGATAGCACAAAGTCTGAAAGTGGCTTGCTTTCTCATTCAAACAAAGAAATATGAGTAACAACTTGAGCCCAAAGTCTCAGTGGTAGCCTCCCAATTTTGGTAGAGTTTTGCTTCTTTTTAATCAAAAAGATCTCTTGAAAATAATAAAAGAGATTATAATATATAGTATCCAAGAAAGACTTGGAACTTTGTTTTATGGAATGGCCCATGTTGTGCATTCAATGCTTGAATGCATTTTCAGTTCTATCAAGGGGCCATGCTAGAATAGGGTGGTTGCTTTAACTATGGTGTGTCATTTCATCTCAAAAATTTTCTCCTAGATCTGGATCATTTGGTGTCTACACAGCTGTCCATTTTGTCTTTACTCCAAGGGAGACAAATAGGCTATCTTTAATGTTTAAGGGCTCAAAAATCAACCTTGCAGATTGTTCCACCTACTGGAATAACTACTGACATAGATATTTTGGCCTTTCCCTCTCTCTACTATGATTTGAGCCCTCAGGCTATCTTTTCCCCTTTCTAGTTCTTTTGGTTTCTCCTCTTGGTGGTTCTTCCTTTCGAGCTTGAAGGTCTTTGAATGCCTTCAGGTCCAAGTTTAAGCTTGCAAAGATCAACAGATACTTTATTACCACAAATTTGACGTCTTCAAGTCTGTCATCATTTGAAAGCTAACGACTAGTTGGTTGTCCTAAATTTGATGGATATGGGCCCATCATCCTCCTTAGAAATTCCTTCATGTCTTTCCCGCTTGCTTTGGCTGCTTTCCATCAAGATTCATCCTTTTTACTGTGCCTTTGTATTGGGAGTGCTCCGTCTTTGACATCTGTCACAGTCTGTTGCTTTGAAACTTTACCAACCTACAAAAAATGGGACCCACAATACATCTTGCTTGATTAGCTTCAAAAGGGGAATGGGGATAGGTGGCACTTTCCACTGATCTTACCAAGTGACAAGTGGCTTTTTCTACTATGAAATAAGTGAGGACACTTGGTAGCATCTGCTTGACTTATAGAAGCTAAGATACATTTTGAGAGTCCTCCAGAATATGACACATGGTAGCTTCTACTGAGCTTTAGAAATACTATAGAAATATTTGGGACTCATTTAGATTCACATGGACTATGACACTTGGCATGCTCCACTCACTTTAGCAACTCACTCGAGGCCCACCATAGTCCTTACTCAATAATGAAACAAAATGAAGAAACTATGGATGTTGATACTTGGCAGCTTCCACCAAGCTTTGTAAGGCACACGTGGTGACTTCCACTACATTTAGAAAAACATATTAAAACCTTCCATAGTTTCCACTTGGCACCTTTCGTGGAACTCTGAGAGAAGCTTATTGAAATAAAACTTTCAAACTTATAAGAAACTTGAAACGTAGATGCAGACACTTGTCACAATTTGTTGAGTTATAAAGGGACACATGGCATGTTTGGCTAATTTTTAGAAACAAATTATAATGGGTCTCGATAAATGACACTTGGTAGCTTCCGCTCTACTTTGAGACTTAAACAAAACTTTTAGGCAAAATGAAAAATCTACACAAAATAATAAATCCCATGCCCTGTGTCATGACCCTTACTGCCTCAAAATTGAAATGCGTAGGGACAAAACTTGGAGTGCATAATTGAAACTCAAAATAAAATGTAGAGTAATTTACCCTACAAAGGGAAGAGAGTATTTTTTTGGCTTGTAGGACCAAATATAGTTCATGTGTTGTCCCAAAAATGAGTGACATACTTTGGGAACAACACCTACCATATTATGTCCCTGGCCACCTAATAAAATAAGATATTGCTTATCAATTGATAGAAGGCATCTTTGAGTTCTACATATAGTGTTAGTAGAAGGCATGCCCACATATCTCAATCACCATACAACACCATCTATATAATACCTTCCCCTCGATATGGAATATGGTGGCTAGGTGAGACTCCTTCACCCTTGTGAAATTCAAGGTCTATAAATAAGACCCTAAAGGGGTAATATGAGCACAATTGGTGTAGTACTCCACCCAACTCAGCATAAACTATGGCCATCAATTTGAAGATGATGATGAGCTTTCTTTTAATGCTACAAACAACTAGGAGGTGATATCCTAGATAGCAGCCATGAAGAAGGGAAAAAATATTCAAGTAGGCCCCTCCATGACTCCTTCTACTCTTTCTCAGTCCATAAAGGACCCAAATATAGAAGCTTCATCCATCTCTAGGAGGATCCTATAGGGAATCTTTCCACCTTCTCATCCTCAAGATCTAGCTTTATCTCTACTTCCACCAATAGCTCCTACTCCTTGATCTCCAACTTTGCTTTTGCCAGTAGCTCTTTCTCCTCATGCTCTAGCTCCAGCTCTACCTCCTACAACTTCTCCTCATGCTCTAGCTCTACCTCCTTTAGAAAATATATTAACCAAGCTATGACACATCTAGTCCCAGACTATACTATGTTAGGTAACCCAAACATAGCCCATTAGCCCATTGATACCCCATCCCCTAAGATTTGATGTGGTTAGAATATCAAGAGTGAGTCCAGAGTGAGGCACCCAATAGACACACATCTAGGTTCCCTTGATCACTCCTCCATCTCCTCTTATTTCCTTTCCACCCCTCACTTCTACAAATTTCCAACTCCCAATTCTAGAGCCTACTAGTTCTACTCCACCCCCATAAGTTTCCCAAGTGGTACCTCTCTTATTTCCCATTATTCTCTCTCTATCTTTCATCTAAGTGCCTTTGCCCTTGGTCTTCCTGAGTGTCCTTACTTATTCATTCCATTTCACTCCTCCCATATCATAATTTAGAGTCCTCTCGATATCTCCCTTGAGCATGCCTTTAGCAACAGGCATGATTACATCCTTTGGGAGCATACCATTTGTAGTAGGGACCCTCTTCATACCTACTTCAACTAGTCTAATGCTCCTCTCAATAACTCTAAGTCTTCTACCATCAACCCCAGTGGCACCTGCCATCCTAGTCAGAACATCCATTGTAGCATCTAAAATTGACTTGGGAAATAGGTTAAAGAAGAAATATAAGGTGACCCATACTCTAGCTCTAGTTTGAAGGCCTTCAACTCCAAATCCTCCTCTACAGGCATAAACAACTCCTTCGGCCCCAAAAATAACATCTTAGCATATATTTCCTCATCCCCCTCTCTTTATTACCTAAGGACCCATGTGACTTGCATTCAACCAACCCATATCTTCCTTAATGTTTTATGACCCATTCCTAGGGGCAATTCCACCTCAGGTGCATCAGAATCAAGAATAATGGTGGGCACAAATATTCCCCTAAGTCCTTCCCTTTCATGCACCCTCCTTTTATTACCATATCCCCTCCACCTCCACTCCTTTTCTCTTTCACTCCTTCCACTTCCTCCATCTCCCCTTCACCTCATCCTCTACCCTTCACCATCATTTTAGCCACACCTCCTATACCCCCCACAACCTGAGGGATGGTCCTAGGGTCACATGTGCTACAGATGGCTATCTAGGGTGACTCAAACATGGAGTGGATTTTTGAATAAGCCTTCAAGAGTATGAAGATAATGCTCACATAGAAGTTTATCTAGGATGGGAACCTGGTGATATGGAAAACCCATCAAGATATATTCTTCCTCACCAAGGTGAGAACATATAATGGGGAGGAGAGGATGGCCAAGAACCTACTATCCATCCTTTGAGCTACCCATGATACATCTAATAATCTCCTTGAGGACATGCAAAACCAAGTTCACACTCTAGAATCCCAAGTGAAGATCATTTTTATATTTGAACTAATTGGATAGGTCAAGGACACCCTCTTAATACTTTTATAAATCCTTTAGAAAGTAGTGGAAACATTGGTTGAGATCGACATGCTTATCTAAAAAACTCGGGCCTACATGGAAAGGATCATAGAGATCAATGGGAAATTTCAGAAGCTATAAGTGGTGGTCATTAAATAAATATTCTCAAAGCTCAAATTGATGCCAACCTCAGACTCAGGGTTATACCAAACATATGCTAGGAATATGAGAGCTACAATGGAAAAATGGTTATCCATGGGTCACACTATAATGGGATGCTTGGAAGAGGGAAAGAAAAAGATATTGACCTACTTCAAAGAGGTCAATATCTTCATGTTATTCCACCTAGATGGCACCTTGATTGAATAAGGGGAATTTAAAGTCCACCTAGGTCAGTTTGACCAGGTTATGAGGGAGAAAGTGGTCAAGGAAAACTAGGAAGGGGCTTGAGTAGTGCTTGATTTGTCAACTCAGTCCATGACGAGCATAACTAGGTCCTTGGACTCCAAACATCAATGGAAACACCCTTTCTAAATCTCTCAAATACTGGTAACTCAAGTTGAGATGATCTTCAAAGAAATCTCAATGAACTTGGCCAAGTTGGATAAGGAATTTGACCTCATGGAAATACATTGAAGCTAGGTTTGCCTAGTCAAAGTAGTTAGGAGTTGGTCCCTCTTAGTGGCCTCTTTGTGTCAACTAGTGGTCCTTTGCATATCTATTGTAGGTTTTTGGGGATTATTTTGTTAAAATTTTGAAAATATGGTTATAACTATAATGAGTGTCCATCATGGCCTAGGATGGGATCTTCATGCTTTTTAGAGGTGATCCTAAATCCTTATCTATTTAAATAAGAGTCATATTGTATTATAGGTTCAACCAAAATTGATTGAAAGTGTTGTTGGATTACTGCCAAGATTTCACCTATATTTCATCCATCACTCTAGACTATAAAATCAACCGAGATCAATTATTATAAAGACATTTTACTCTTTTAATAAATACAATCTCTATTTTCTATAAGAGAGTCTCTTATGTGTTCCAATTTTATTTCATCTCCATTTTTAAATGATCATCAATGCTAGGTTAATTAGATTAACACTTCATTTATTTATGTATGTTGTGATTATGATGTGCTTAGATATTATAATCTTTGTGTTAGTTCTTTTGTTTCACTTTGGTAGTGTTGATAATTTGTGTGTCAAGATATAAAATCTCGTAAGGCATTTATGTGTTTTTGATAATAAACCCCTATTACTCATTATTAGTGACATCTCACATTGAAAGCATATTCTTGGTTCCCTCAGACTCTACTCACTATATTTACTTGGAGGTAGAACTCTAGTGAAACTTAGTATACAATGGTATAATTATGGCAGAGTCATTTGGTTCAGTGACTAGTGCATTGATTTCATTTTAGACCTAGAGGCTTCCCTTCTCTGCCTTACCCTTACCTCTTTTTTGTGTTTGTTTCATGGACTTGAAATACTCTTTCCCCTTGTGTTTAATAATATTAATCCCAACACTCAAGTATTCATATAAATCTTTAACCTGTGTGTAAGACATTGGATTGAACCTTTGGTGGTGATATTACATCTCTTGGGGAATATTCATGTAGACTCCATTTATGAAATCTAATACCTGTAGTCATGCACTAGGCTGATCCTAGATTAGTCCTAAAATGGAGGATGAAAGTTCACTGTTATCCCCACCTTCCCCTTTTTAAAGAATACCCAATCTCATGGGCATACCTTGAGAATGAGCAGATTGGAATGAACAACATAAATCAAACATGAAAAACATGCATGGCATATGTAATTGATCAAAATGAGTAATTTGTAACACTAGTAGATTCAATAACATAGGTAATTATTTAACCCTAAATTTAGATAAGGGGATATCTAGGGTTAAGGGGGTATTATATTAGCTTTTACATAAGTAAGGTGAACTAATCTAATGAGGAGGCCAATTAATATAAACTTAGATAAATAATATTATGAAGTTATAAAACTAAGATTAATAAAAATAGTAAATTAAAACTATTGATAGATATTATAATAAAAAGGAAACAATTGATACTTAGCTAGTTTTACTATGCTCATGAAGGTTTGATCTGGAACTAGCTAGAAGTGGACTAGAAGATGATCTTGGAATAGTCATTAGATTTTGGGAATGTTTTTTTTGTTTCCTCAAATGCTTGCATTAGATATAGATAGTTACGTCAATATAGGTGTCTGACTATGATGCAAGTGTCTAGGACATAATACTAACTCGATATAAATGCAACCAACTAGGCTCTTCTAGGTTTTTTGTCACCTTTCTTTTGATGTCTTTAAATTATGCACATAGGTTATTTCTCATTTTAAATGATAAAAACCCTAGCTTCCTCACCCTTGGAGTGATCATGGGAAAAATGGGTTAGTGAACTTATGATATTGAGCTACCCCAAGGACCTTTTTGTCAATGGGTGTTGCCTACATAGCCAATACTCCAAAGAGGGCCTCATACTTATGTAATTCTCCTCTATGTGTTAGCTTGTGTGTGTATCAAGATGTAACATGTCATAAGCAATGGCATGAAGTGACCTAGCTTGTAACTTACAAATATGGGTCATAGACTGCTCTTTTAATGATTCGAACATGTGGAAGTATGCTCCTATGCCTGATATGGAAATAGTGATGAATATGGTAGTTTTACTCACTTGAATGCTCAATTGAATATTCCTTGATAACTCTATATGTGAGTTGTATGTGACTTCCAGATATTTCTAGTTGAGGAGTGAATGAGGGTTGATATTTTATATCTACCAATCCCTTTTATAAATACCTTACATGAAATCACTTAGGCCAACATTTAAGATATGTTCATTTGTGAATTGAATGACTTTTGGGCACTTGACACTTTGTAGGAAAGTTGAAAACTTACATCGATGCATATGTCCACCTAACACACAAGTGTCCAAGAAGTTAAAAATTAGGTATAGGTCCAAAATTAAAGTGAAGGATCATAATCATGTTTAGATGTTTTTGCATAGTATATAGGGCTTATTCATTAGAATAATAGTGGTCAAACTAAGAGATAATTATTCTAAGCATAAAGAGATAGTGAGAATCAACCTTTTAGTAGTTGGTAGGTCTATAACTAAAAGGTATAACCATGATGGATATTTTCCAAGTGTATAAGAGTAAATTACTACATAGTTCATATTTTAGTATCTATATTCACCTCCTTTAATATATTAATGATATTTTTATTTTAAAGAAAATAAATGCATACCTAGGTGTTATACACACACCTTGTATTTGCATGAGCCTAAATCCATTATTATATTTCACTTATAGAAATGATTTTATTTTAAAATTTTAAGTGCCCTTTGCATGGCATATGAACCTCATATATGTCTCAAGCCAAATCCTATGCATATTAACAATACTAATGTATAGAATGCTACCACAAATGTGTATTTGAATCATGTGATTATGAAATCTATGAATCTAAAATCTATGCAATTCTAGAGAACATGTTTCCATAACATGCCCCTACTATAATTTGGAGAATATGAGAATTGGTATAAATTTGGAAAACATGTTTTCATAACATGCACTCACTACAATCTAGAGAAAAGTGTGGAATTCATGCTTTTATGACATCCCTCCACTGACATTCCCCCCTTTTAAGGTGAGAAAAAATATAATCTAGTAGTTACCTTACCTCAAAAGGATAAGATAACTATATAAGTTATGTATGGATCATGTAACATATATGGGTAACATGTCTAGGTAGATATAACATTTAGGTACATAGTTATGTGATCACATCAAATCTTAAGATGCATGATGTAGATAATGGTAATGTATAAAGAGTAAAACTACAAGATCAAAAAGAAATCAAGAACACGTATAAGAATAATCAAAATAAAAGCAATATGAAATGGTCTAAGGTGACCTCATACAAGGGGCATGTTCAAATGTTGTACAATCAAAGGGACATGACTCAGTGAAATGTCCACAAAGCATAAAATGACATATTCAAATGCCCACGTACAAAAAACCATGAACATGTCCAAGTGTCAAAATAGGAAAGCATAGGAATGGGGGACACAATAAATGGATCATATTCAAATGTTTAAAATAGGCAAAACAATTCAAGACAATGTCAATCAAGGAGAATAGGAAACTAACATGAACATATCATACTAGTTCCTAAACATATGTTATTGTAAATAATGTTTAGTACATAATATATAAAGTACACTGTGAAAGGTATAATCATGAATAGAGGCATGTGTAAGTATATAATCTTAAACATGCTAATTGAAAGTGATCATAGGATAATGCAACCTAAGTGTATTATGATCAAATAAGTAGATGCCTCCAATGTACTTAAGATGTGAGTGGAGGGTATTCCAAACATCTGTATATGCATATATCATATACTTGGGTATGCATGTATCACACCCAAATTAAGTGTGAAACACATGTGTATAACTAAAAGAATGATATGGTATCTAATAAGATAGAGGAAACCAAATATGTATAAGAAATAGTACAAGTAAGAACATATTGATTTTTTGGGGTATTTTTGAAATTTTTTGATTTTTTGTTTGGAATGATAAATTGATTAATCCAAGAAGTCCTCATCCTCAAAGGGGATAATATCATATAGTAATCCAATTTATTGATATAATAATTTGTATTGAATGATTTCTATTTTTTTAATGTTTGTTTGCATTTGTTCACAATCCATAGTTAATATAGGTCTATGATTATATTCATCATGTAGAATGTGAACCTCCTTTCCCTCAAAATGAAAAGTAAGGCACACATTGGTATTATCCATTATTGCATTCATATTATCCAACCAATACTAACCAAAATAGTGTTAAATGTGGATCATAATCTATTACCCATATAACTATTGGGGAAAATTTTGGTCCACATGTAATAGGTACCTTAATGTATCCACAAGATTCAAGAAAAGTTAAGGAATCTTGTAAATCATCCATAGTATACCCAATCATCATAAGAGGAAATGCTACAAATTATGTTATAATTATTTGTATCAACCTCAAGATGCTCAAAATAGGATCCATTAAAAATTGCAATAATAGTTAGATTGTCTTGTCATTAGCACTTTTTAGTATGAGAAGATTCCACATTATTCATATAATGTATTTTTTTTTGTCCCTTATAAGGTTGGCTTAATGTTTCTAGCTAAGAGGGATGTATTGAATAACAAGAATTGACATGTTCATCTATTATTTTTGTCTTGCCCTTATTTGAATTTGGTTTTGTATTTAATGGTGATGAATTTCACTTATATGTACTAGGACTTGTAGGTGTAAATAGGTTATTTAAAATATGCTCAAGTGGATCAAAACTAAGTTTTTGAAAATTTTCATTAGTCATATCATGCCTAAGTTCATCATCACTATCATAGTAATCTAAAACTATATCATCTTGTTGTTAAATATTGACCAATAAAGGAAGTTCAAATGCGATATTTTCTTTTCACTTTGGCATCATTGGATCCTTTACTAATGGTTCTTGTTCTTGATGTGCATCTATGTGCACCTCAATGGTTAGTGCTTTATTTTATTTTTGAGGCAAATGAATCATTGTGCTTAACTCCACCACTTCATATCTTTGCATTTTTTAAGTGGAATACATTTTTTATATGGTAAAACTTTGGGTATCCCTTATGTGTCAGAATGTATCATTTTGAAAATTTTGAAAGGTTCATTATCAATAGCATTGTGAATAACATCCCATCATGTATAAATTTGACACATTGATGTAATTTAGATGGGATAGATTCCATGGTATGTGTATATGGTATACCCAAAATCAAGTTAAAGTGTAATGACTGAGACATTACTTGTAATGTAGTTAGAATTGTTTTTGGCCCCAATGATGTGTCTAATGTGATTTAGCCAATTGAAGGGCTACATGAATTATCAAATCCTTTGATATGCATATTATATTATTGAATAATATTTATGATGATACCCATGTTGGTTAATAAATTTGTGCTATAAATGTTTAAGCTTGAACCATTATCAACTAACACTCTTTTGATTCCTTTGTAAAGTGCCCTCACTTATATGAACCAAGGCAAATATTTTTGAATAATATATTTTATGGTAAATATTATGGCTCAAAGGTAATAAGATTTTCATTATTTTTGAGATATTAGATAAAATTTGAAAAATATGTTGGTTCAATATCACTTGGTACTTGGGTGTTGTGTGATGCTTCATATAAAATATCCTTATAGATAGTAGATTACTTTAAGAGTTTGAGGATTAAAAATTTAACATGTGTGTGGCTTAATTGGTCAATAAGATCATATAATTTTGATTCAATGAAAATTTTAGGCTTAGGATGAACTTTTTGTGCAACAAAAAGTGGTGGGATATGTTGGGCACCTTTAACTTTTTGAGTTGTGATATCATGCCCTGCAAAATTCAATATGAGCCATGGGCAAATAATGGGTACAAGATGGTAGTTGTCATTGGAATATGATATAGGTGGAACAAAAGGTTAGGAGCATGCACATTAGCATCTTTATACTAGATCTATAATATTACAAAATTATTTATAGAATAAACCTTGATTTTTATCCTTTATTAGGTTTTTGGTTAATTTAGCCATGTAGGAAATATAACAAACAAGGGCTACTATGAAATATTGGAAAAGGAAGTGAATTATATATGCATTCATAAGTAATTCCTTTAAAATAAAAGGAATTCTCATTTTAACATATTTTTAGTTTATAAATAAGAAATCATAAAAAAAAAAAAAAAACCCTAGGTTGAGCTAGTAGGATTTGGAAACTAAATGTTAGGTTCACTAAATGTTTAACCCTAAATTTAGATAAGGGGATATATAGGGTTAAGGGGATAATTTTATTGGATTTTACACAAGTATGGTGAATTAATATAATGAGAAAGCCAATTAATAGAAAATCAAATAAATAATACTTTATAATTATATAATTGAGATTGCTAAAAATAATAAAGTAAAACCATTGATAGATATTATAATAAAGGGAATAATTGATACTTAGTTGGTTTTATTGTGCACATGCAGGTCTAATATAGAACAAGTTGTAAGTGGAATAGAAGGTGATCCTAAAATAGTCTTTAGATTCTTGGAATATTATTTCTATGGCCTTAGACACTTATATCAGATTTGAACAGTTACATTGACATAGGTATTTGATTATGATGCAGGTGTGTTGTATAAAATATTGATTAGATAGAGATGTGACCAACTAGAGCCTTTTGGGTTTTTTTGTCTCCTTAATTTTGATGTCTTTATATCACATACACATGTTTTTGCTCTTTCTCAAATGATTAAAACCCTAGCTTGCTCACCCTTGGAGTGACTATGGGAAAAATGGGTTAGTGGGATCAAGGTATCGAGGTACCCTTAGGACCCCTCTATCAATGGGCACTACCTACATAGACAATAATCTAAATAGGGCCTCAAACCTATGTATTTATCCCCTGTATGTTGGCTTATGTATGTATCAATATGAAATGTGTGATAAGTAATGACATGTAATGGCCTAGCTTATAACTTGGCAAATATGGCTCACAAAATTCTCTTTGAATGATTCACACTTATGAAAGTATTGATCATGTGCCTAATATGGAAATAGGGATAAATAGGGTAGTTTTTATTACTTGAATGTTTAATTGAATGTTCCTTGATAGCTCTGTATGTGAGTTGTATGTGACTTTTGGGTATTTTTAGGTGAGGAATCCATGAGGATTGATCTTGTATATATACCAATCCCTTTTAGAAATATATCACACTAAAAGACTTAGTTTGACCTTTAGGATATGTTTCATTTTCAAATTGGATGACTTTTAGACACTGGACACTTTGTAGGAAAGTTGGACACTTGCATCTATGTAGGTATCCATCTAGGATGCAAGTGTGTAGGAAGCTAGAAAATAGGTACAGGTCCAAAACTAGTAGTTAAGTATAATAATCAAGTTTAAAGATTTTTACATAGTTTAGAAGGCCTAGTCATCTGAATAGCAATGGTTAGACAAAGAGATAATAAATTTAGGCACAAAGAGATAGTGAATCTAATCTTTTCAATAGTAAGCAAGTCTATAACTAAAAGGTACAACCATAAAGGATATTTTCCAAGTGTACAAGATTAGATTACTACATAAATAATATTTTTGTATCTATAATAACCAATAATATATCACTATGATAATAAGTGAGCAATATTGATAGATGTAATGTGTTTTTTTATTTTTAAAATAATGGATTTTTACTCCTAGTTAAATAAATAGGCCCGAGCAAAATAAATTAGTAAATAATATGCAAGAATTAAGCTATTTATTTGTGTAAATAGATTTTTATTTTTGTCTTTTCTAAATATAGTAATAAATAAGAGAAATATAACTTAGCTTATTTTGAATGATCCAAACTGAGATAGGATTTGATACTGGAGGAGTAGGATTGGAAAACTATCAAAAACTAGATCTTGAGGTTCATTTCTAGATTGGATAGGAGCACTAAAAGTGAGACACCATACTATCTGATGTTGTAATCCTTTTTAGGAATTATTGTTTAGGTGGTCTAAGCTTTTTGGGTTTTATTTGGTAGGCCTGTGTTACCCTGTCAATGAAATATTGAATCCTAGAATCCTACACAGCTTATTGTGCATCTATTTTAAATATTCAAAGCCCTAGGAGCTCTTTGTGCTTGAACTTGAATGGAAAATTGGAAAAAATAAAGGGCTAGTGTGTAAAGGATACATTGGATGCACTTCACACCCCATGCATGGGCACACTACCTACATACCAATACTTTGAGGAGGGATTAAGCTAATGTAGTTCTCCCATTGAAGTGCTTAGTATAATTTTGTATGATAAATGTAACTAGATGAAAAATTGGATGTACTTCAGATGGATAGGGATAGGTGCAAAGGTTTGAATAATCTTGAAATGATCTTGGAAGGTTGTATGCAAAGAATAGGAAAGAGTGCTTGAGTGTGTTTGCTTGTATTCTTGCTTCTCTCTTGGAAATGAGTGCCAACCCTTCTAAATGGATTTTGAATGGTCTTTTATAGGGAAATTAATGATCACGGGTTAAATGAATTCATGTTAGGATAACAAGGAAAAGGAAAAGGATCTGAAAGAATCTAACCATTAGGACCAAAAATTAACTTGGATAACAATGTTAAAATTAAGACACCTTGGGTTTTAGCACTCCTATCTAAGTTAGATATTATTATCTAGATGGAATGAGACTTAGGGGGATGTATCTAAGCCTCAAAGAGCTACCTGGGTCAATAAGGATTAAGTATGGAAGGCTTGGGATGACTGGGAATCAGTGAAAGAATAGCCTAGAAGGGTTGTGTGAGTAAGAAAGAAGACCTATAGATTGGGTGTTATTAGCCATACTTAAGTCATCCAATTTTGCATTTTATATAACTAAATTTGTCCCCCATTTATTCTATTGATTCATCAAATTTAAATACTAAAATAAAGGAAAGTAAAAAGTATACTTGAACTTACCTGTAAGGGAGAAGCTCATGAAGTGGTGTGATGCTAGATGTACATAGAGAGAGCACAGTATGAAGTGTGCATCTACAATGAAAACATAAAAGTAGATCATTTCTTACTAGATACACTATATCTAAAATAAGAATGCACAAAATCTAAGTAAGAGGAAGAGAAAGGAATGAATAAACTTCACTGGGTACATGAACCAATACAAAACTTGTTGTGATGTTGAATTATGTTGGATGATGTTGGGTATGTGTTGAATCAAAAGTAATATCATGAACAAAGTTGAGTGCTTAATTCCTTGAAAAGTGGCTCAATAATGCAAAGTTTGGCCCTTTAGATCCATCATCACTAAATGAAGTTAACAAATCATGCATGTGTTAATCAATGTCTGAACTATGTATTCAATCCCTTTGAATAGGTGGCTCAAAAATACAAAGGATAGCTCTTTGGATCCATTATTACCTCTTAAATGAAGCTTCAAAGTGATATAAATATAGAATAGATGTCATATTATATGGATCATGGAGCCCATGGATGTTATTTAAATCTAACAATGTGACATGGATAGCTTGAACATATGCTAGAAACTAGGCCATTCTTGGCTATTTCAGAAGATGAAGGTTAGGCTTGTATGAAAGCCACTCTAAAACTGATGTACTAGGCTTATATGAAATCCAACTTAGGAACTTAGGCACTCTAAAAGTTAAACTTATATTAAAGTACAACTTGAAAGTGATGTCAACCACCTGTAGATAGAGTAAGGCATGTAACTGCTAAGAATGCTTAGATAATAAATTGAACTTAGAAATAAAATAAGACCAAGTGCTATGCACATTGCCCCCAATCACTGGTGTTTAGAATAGGGATTCTAATTTGGAAGTTATGTCAATTGCCTAATCTAAAATTAAAATTGAGAACCATCATGCTATGCATGATAACCCCCTATATCTAGATTCTCTAAGAAAACTATATTGAAATGTTGATTCTAACTGATATAGATGTGCAAAAATGTATCTAAATTGAATTTTTTGCCTATTTCTAAAAAACCTAAATGTTTTTTTTCCTAGATAGGAGTGTTAAAATGAGGACACCCTTGTGTTCGATGCTACTATCCATTTTTGGCACTAATATCATATGCTAAAACTGGTTGCTAGTCTAGAAATTTCACTATTTTTCTTCTTTGTTCTGATTGGTTTGACCTCTAGATTCTAAATTGGGTGATCTGAATGTTATTGTTTTGACTTTTAGGAGCTTTGATCTCTATGACAAAACCCCTATTTATTTCCCCCTCTTTTAAGGGTAGGAATGATGAACCTACAATGATTTCCCTTAGAAGAAAGAGTCATGTAAGTGTGTTAAGCTACATAGATACATGATATAACAATGATATTTGACAAAATATCTCTAGATATAGAAATGTTTGTATTGAGAGATTGTTAGATCAACAAGGGTATGCCTAGATAGATATAATAATGTAAAATCATGTGCAAAGTACTGAATTAGAACTAGAAATATTATATGTTAGTTGTTAGTTTGAGGGATGGAACATGATGTCCATCATGGCATCCAAGAAAGCAAGGGAAAACACATGATGTGGATCATCACATTGCACACATTGAGAAGTAAATAAGCAAGAATAAAGAATCATACTAAGATGGCCAAGGGACCATGCAAACAAGGGATATGGGCACATGTCACTTAAACTGGAAAGCAAGCATAAAAGGCTTCTTCAAATGCCACATACACACACAAGTGAAACAAGCAAAGTTGGCATAGGGGCCACTGGCACATGGAAGAGTAAAATAAAATTTGAAAGAGTACAAGAAAAGGATATTGGAAAATGTCATAAGCCACATACATGAATAAAAGCAAAGGAAATTAGAAAATTTCCTAAGGCACAAATAGGAGACAAGTAGGAAATGGAAATATAATCACACAAGCTACACTAAGAAAGAGGATAAAGCATGTAATAATTGGAAAGGTATAATCACTTATAACTAATCAAATCAAATGTGAAAGTATTCAAAACATACATGGTACAAGACTAGGTATATAGTAAGAAATACATAAGTGATAGATACTATTGAAATGTCGATATAGTAATCTATGTAATCTAAAAAGGAATATACATCAGCATGATAACTTAGAGTGTGTAGTGTACAAATGACATAACCTGGATGGTGTAGTCATGTAGAATATGCCCCCAGAGGGTGGGTTTATCAATGTGTGTCTCGAATGTAGAAATAGGAATGGCCCCTTAATGGGTAGAATGAAGTAATCAAGTAGTTGGATGTCACTGTACACACTCAAAAAAGATCTAGTGAAGCATGGTAATGTATAAATATCAACATACAATAGCATGAAACAATAAATGTAAGTCCTAGCATGATAGTAGTAATGAAAAGCATGGATGATGCATAAAATCAAAATGTTTTTGGTATTTTTGATAGAGTTGAATGTTTTTATATATTTTGAGTTTTTTTTATTGTTTTTGTATTTTGAGATAATCTATGTACAAGTAAAATTGGGAAGAAATGATACTAACCAATGAGTCTCAAATCCATGGTATCATGTATCAAATAATTAAATCATGCATGATCATGAGGCATGACTGAATGTCTAAGATTATGAAGCTACAATCTATGTACATTGTAATTGATCTAAAATCTCTAAAGTGGAAGCCAAATGTGGGGTCCCCCTATAACTCTAAGAAGTGGATGCAACTATAGTGCTCTTAGGGACCCATCTAAAAGTAGAAGAATCTCTCTAAATAGGTGATCTCTATGTAGCTACATGAGACCTTAATGTTACTACTCTAAGTGTGCACATTGTAGATGGAAGATATATAGAATCCTAAAACTATGAATGTGTGTGAACCCTCTATACTGATGATGGATTATGCAACTATGGCTAGATCTAAAGTGGAAGCAGAACAAAAACTAGAGGAGAAACTGAAATAGGTAAAAGAACTAAAGTTGGTGTTTTTAAGTTCGTAAATGGCTCTAAAGTGGGGAGTGGTGACTCATAAATAACTCCACTAACTATAATAACCTAATTAACATGAATCAATTTCATGCATTTCTAAATTTTAGAGGGTATTGCCTTGAGTTTTTGAATCCATGACCGACCAAGTAATATGTTAAAAACTTATGCACTGGGAACTATAGTGAATGGTGTTGCCAAATATGTAGGACCAACCTATAGTAGAATTACTATCTCACCTAATGAAATCTATGTATACCCACTAAAACCATTCATAAATATCTCTATCAGAGTGATATCCTACTTGAAATAACCCAAATGTTATATTAGTGTCAAGGCGCACATGTTAAGGATGGAACCATTGTCAATAAGCACACTATGAATAGGCTGATTATGAATATGTGCTCTAATGAAAAGTGCATTATAACCTATATTATCCTCCATAATCTCTTGATCTAAAAAATATATCAAAGGTTTGGTTATAAATCTAGACTCATACACACCTATCATACCTCTCAAAGGATGTGCCTCAACTGAAGGTGCCTGGTATGTAGTTGGTGGAGGATGTGCAGGGCATGTATGGTGAACATCTAAGGTGTCCTCTTTTTCCTATTTATAATGTTGTGGAAATAGATCTAAAAATATTTTCAAAGATATATCTTGTGTTGGATTTACCTTTGGAGTCTCAACTTAAGTGCCCAAATCAATAATATTATCATCTATCAAATCTTGTATCTTATGTCTCAAACTGATGCATCTATTTGTTATGTGGTCTGATACCCTATAAAAATCACAAAATTCATGATGATCATATCCATGTGGAAGAGGATTTTTTGGGTCATCTTTTCAAATAGGAGGGAGAGTGATGATGTTACATTCCAATAACTTCTATCAAACCTTGGTTGGAGAAACTAGTAGATTGGTAAATGCACGATGAGGAGGTGCTGATAAAATCACATGTTGAGGGGGATCTGAAGCTGCATTGACTATTATCTGATTTTGATTCTTATTGTCATTAATTTTGACTTTGTATGAGACTTTTCTATTACTCTTTTTTTTATGTTTGAAATACTTGAGTACTTAAGTTTGCCTGTTAAAACTAACTTGACTTCTCTTTCCTTGAGTGTATGACACAATTCGGTGAAGGAAGAGAATTTTTTAAACACAATAGATTCTTGCAATGTTGATAGAAGGCTTTGTTTAAAAATGTCCTATAACTTTTGATCATCCATGGGGATAGTTAGTTTAGCCATAATAGTCTTGTATCTAAGAACATAATCTGTGAGGGGCTCATTTGACTGATGTTTTTGCTGAGCAATTTGTGCATAAGAAACCTTATAAGAAACCACACCAATGTTGATATTAAAATGTGCCAGGAACATGTCTACTAAAGGATTAAATGTCATGACTGACTGATTTAGTTAGACTATAAAACCATTGTAAAATATAATCCTTTAAACTCCATGGAAATAGCTTGGTAAGTAGCTAGTCATTGGGTACATAATCCAAACATGCTACATGAAAATATCTCAAATGTGTCTCTGGATCACCCTTGCCATCATATAGAGTGAGCTTGGTTTGAACAAAACCTTGTGGTAAGGGTGTAGAAGCAATGTGACGTGTCAATGGTGTATGTAGTAAAGAAAAATAATCCAATGCCTATGTAGGTCTAGTGGTACCTTGCTCAATATGTTGCACCTTGGATTGAAGAGATCTTATCTCTTGCACAAGGGCTACCACATTGGGAGATAGGGATGTACTAGCTGTAACTGGTGACATAAAGGTAGGTTGGGCTACTATAAGGGGTTGATGAGACATAGTTTCCCCCATAGTATCATTCTCAACTGGTTGCTCTATGGAGATGGGAAGGCTCAAACTGGTTGCTTTTAGCCTTCTTAATTTTCATGATAGATTTCAAGATTAGTGTATGATCCTTAAGCTATTCCTTAAGTTTTTCTCTAAAATTTTGTAAAATTAAATCTTTGTTGAGTACAACTTCATTATCAACAATGGGTGGAAGTGGATCAATAATCCAATGTGGTGGAGCATAAGCATCAGTGTGTATATCATCATTATTATTTTCATACTACTTTTTGTCAAAATTATCCTCATTGAAATTGGTGTAATCTGGATGTGTAGAATCTATGACTAAAAATTAAGTTGGTTGTTTATCCATGGTATATGGTCAAGTTACACGAATTTGGGTGAGCTTAGGAGGATTTCCACTAAGTCTTACACTTCATCTTGAAGAAAGAGATGCAAGGAACTTAGGTGTCATAAGGAAAACAACTTGGATAATAGTAGAAAAAATTAAGTTGATATAATCTAATCAAGGAACTAGAATATGCATAGAAAGGATATGGAGCTCCCAAACATGTAAGGTGATACCTCAAGAAGAAAATATGTGTGAGTATATACAACTAAGGATTATTTGAAAATATTTATGCAAAATACTATAAATTTTTTATTTTGAAATTGATTTTCTAAGTTTGATATGCAACTAAAAATGCAAAAAATGATTGGAAAAGTACTAGAAAATAAGTGGGAACTAGTTGATGCAACTAGAGTTTTTTGAATGAATTTTTAAAATTAATATAATAATTTTAAAATTTTGATATGAATTTATATAAATTTTGTAGAATTTTGTTTAGAAAATTTAGGAAAAATCAGAAAATATTTCTAAAATTTACAATATATGTTTCCTAGTGTTCAGAATGTGTTTGTATGGAAAAAGGACCTAGTATGTGCAAACTAGGGTTTTAACAAAATATATGATAATTTTTTAATTAATTTCTATATTTTTTATTTTTAAATACAATAAAAATCAATAAATTATGGTAAATTATTAGAAATAATTTACCCTAGGGTTTCTAGGGTTTTTGTGTGAAAATTTAAAGTCAGGTTCACCAAATGTTTTGTTATTTTTACAATAATGGAATTTTATTCTTAGTTAAATAATTATGAGCAAAGTAAATCAGTAAATAATATGTGGGAATTAAGCTACTAATTTGTGTAAATAGATTTGTATTCTTGCCTTTTCTAAATATAGTAATAAATAAGAGACATCTAATTTAGCTTATTCAAAATGATTCATACTGAGATAGGATTTGATACTAGAGGAGAAGGATTGGTAAACTATCAAAAACTAGATCCTGAGGTTCATTTTTGGATTGGATATGAGCATCAAAAGTGGGATACCCTACTATCTAGCACTACAGTCTTTTTTTGACACTATTGTCTAGGTGGTCTGAGCTTTTTAGGTTCTATTCAATAAGCTTGTATTACTCTATTAGTGAAATATCGAAGCCTATGTATCTCAATGTGCATCTATTTTAAATCTTTAAATCCCTAAGAGCTTTTTATGATAGAACTTGAGTATAAACTTGGAAAATATAGAGAAGGGGTTAGTGTGTAAAGGATATGCTAAACACACTTCACACCCCATGTGTGGGCACATTACCTAAATAACAATACTCTGAGGAGGGGTCAAGCTAATGTAATTATCCCATTGAAGTGTTTGGTCAAATTATGTATGATAAATGTAACTAGATTCAAAATTAGATATACTTTGGATGGTTAGGGATAGGTGCAAAGGTTTTAATAAGCTTGAAATGATCTTGGAAGGCTATATGCATAGAATAGGAAAGAGTGCTTGAGTGTGCTTGCTTGTATTCTTGCTTCTCTCTTGTAAATGAGTGTCAACCCTTCTAAATGGACTTTAAATGGCCTTTTATAAGGAAATTAATGATCATGGGTTAAATGAATTTGTGTTAAGTTGACAAGCAAAAGGATAAGGATCTAAGAGAATCTGACCATTAGGACTAAAAATGAACTTGGACAAAAACACAAAAATTAGGACACCCTGGGTTTCAGCGCTCCTATCCAAGTTGTGAACTATTGTCCAAAGGGAATAAGACCTAGGGCAATGGATTTGGGCCTCAAAGATCTACCTGACTCTATAAGGGTTAAGTCTGAAAGGATGGGGATGACTGGCAATCAATGAAAGAATAACCTATAAGGGTTGTGTGAGTAAGGAAGAAGACCTATAGATTTGGTGTCATTAGCCATGCTTAAGTCATCTAATTTCATATTTTATATGACTAAATAATGCTATCTAAATAACTAATCTATGAGAAATAAGGGATATCCAAACAAAGATAAAACCTATGTAAAATATTCCCCTAATGAAGTTGTTGGTGTATGTATAATACGTATAAGGCTTATGTGTGGTTTGGATGTTAGAAATGAAAGCATGTGCTCACTAAGACAATAGCAGGGTGATTGGACATTAGTGGGGTGCACTCATGTCCAAATAGGGTACCACTATATGAATTTGGTTTATGTGTTCATGATAGTAAGATAACCTTCAATTAGGTCTAGGGATGGAAACCTGTATGCTTTATACTCATTCATGAACACTTATGAAGCATATATGATATGAAATTGGATATGAATAAGTATTGAATAACTCTACACAATTTGACTAATGTAAATTAAATAATGATAAGCATACATAGGTTTTGATTTTTTTCCTAAAATATACATTTTTTTGTATTATATATATATATATATATAAACTAAGAAATAGAAAAAAGGATATTAACTGATGACTCCTTTAGACCTCATCATCAATAGATTTTGTATCAAACAAAGGAAGGGTGATATCTAATAAATGAGGATATCATGCAATTAATGGATAATGAAAACCAACTACCCCATACTATGGCGTTGACCTTTCTTATTTATGCTTTACAATATGTATTGTGTATTTTCCCTTGATTTTTATTGCATTACTTGTATGTGTTTATAAACTAGATGAAGACATGCTTTATCTTTGTTGCTATGTCTTTGAAAAAAAATTATCTTCTCTATAAACTATGAGCATGGTACTTTCATCTTCAAATATGTCATGATTATGATCTTTACCCATCTTTTACCTCATTGCTTTCATCCATCATTTTCCTAATTCAACATTACATTGGGCCTAACTAGGACATATGTGAAATACTGTTGAATAGGTTTTTGGACCAATTATGATATGTAGTTCAATGGATCCAATAAATGATTTAGATACAATAGTCTTACTCAAGTGTTCCTTATTATATCTAAGAAATTTTAATAGTGTCATGCTACAAAAAATCATTTAAATAGTGTTATTGATCACAATATTGGTACATTAATTACCATTGATGAGGGGATTAAGAATCAAAGTATCCAAAAATGATGAGTGATTTTTAGTTGACTCCTTTGAAACCACATTTATAACTTTAACTTTTTCAAGTGTCTCTTGCTTTTGAAACTATTTTGTGAGAAACCATGTTTTAAGAATGATTTTTTGTTTACCTTAAATTTGTTTTTCTAATTTATCTTTTAGTAATTTTACTTCTCTTATTTTAACCTTTACTTTTCGAATTGTTCACTTTGTAATTGCTCTTTTTCATCTTGTGTCTTTTGTAATTTTGCTTGCACTAATTTTTATTTTTGAATATTTTCTCTCTAATTGTGCCTTTTAAATCTCTTCTTATGCTAATTGTGCCTTTTGAATCCTTTCCTACTCTAATTTTTTCATTTGTAATTGGTTTTGCTCTAAATTATCCTTTTGTACCCATATTGGTTCCTTTTGCACTTGTGTTGTAAAATATGCACTCATAAGGTGAGTGGGTTTCTTGATGCATTTATCAATGATAAGATCACTACTATAAATTATTTTTTGTATTTTATTCTTCAAATCCAAACAACTATCTATATGATTCCCATGCATTATATGACATGCACACTAGTATTTTGATCTTCTTAAAATATGTAGAGGAAGTTGTTTGATAAACTTGTTTCTAAACATTGATATTATAATCTCACTTGAACTCTTGTTATCCTTTTTCATACTTTTTGATTCACTTATTGTAGATGTTTTATTTTTTTTTTGTTTCCTATTTTGATATGAAACCTTGTTGGGCATAACATTGCTAGATAAAGATACAAATACATGATTAACATGAACACATTTTGTATTGTGTATATATATAATTTGATTTTTCAATGATGTGATATTTGAAAAAAAAATGATTTTTATTGTACAACATTTTTATCAACTTTATCATACTGATGATTTGATCCTTGAGGGACTCACAAGCACAAATCCTAGGTACTATTTAACCTTAAAATGGATGGAAATACTATTTTGAGTAGATAGGGTTAAGAATATAGAAATGATAATGCACAAGGGTGATAATAAAATCTAAAATAGGCCAATTTAGTGCTAAACTCAAATATAAACATACATTAAATTAATCATATTGAGAATAGGCTAAATATAGAAAGTACAACTAAGTTATGCATGGAAATGATAGAAGTAATATACTTAGCTTATTTTGATGCTAACAAAGTGTTGGATATAGAATAGGTAGAAATCAAGATAGAAGATGATTTTGAATCAATTTTTAGATTATGGGTACGACACTTCTAGAGCTTTGGACACTAATGTCAACATGGGATAGTTACATCGATGCTACTGTCTAGATTTGATGTAAGTGTCCTATACAAAATACCTGCTAGAAAAGGATGTGACTACTTAGATACTTTTGGGTTTGAATTCACCTTCACTTTGATGCATTAAAATCTAGGCCATGGACTGTCACTCCTCATAACATATCAAAACCTTAGTTCTTCATAGTTATAGTGACCTTGGGGAAAATGGGTTAGTGGGTACACAATGTCGAGATGATCCCAAAGATCCCTTTGTCAGTGAGTCCTGCCTACATATCCAATACTCTAAAAATAGCCTCAAAATTACTTAATTATCCCCTACATGTTGTCTTGTGTGTGATTCATGCAATATGTGTAACGTAAGTACACCAATGACCTAGCTTGTAACTTGGAAAATCAGGCTCTTAGGCTTCTCCTTTAGTACTTGTTGTGGCATAGAATTACACTTTTGTGGGAGATTTATTAAATACATCCCTCTCATATCCATAATATGGGAACAATCTCAAGTTGTGGGTATCCTGTAGTGAGTTTGAACCTCCATAGAAGGCCAGCTTTCTCTTGGTAGATCACCTAGACTAATGTTTTTCCTTGGAAAAGCAATAAAGTGGGGGTAAAAGGTTACTAAGAGAGATAATAAAGGTGATGCACCAAATTAAATGATAACTCATATAATCATGAAATAAACACTAATTTAGAATAAGATAATCCTTGCTCACACAATCTCATAAATTAGCTAATTTACATAAGTGTTTCATAAATTAGGCTCACCAAACAACGAATAGAACAAAGAGGAATTCTAAGATTCACACAAAACATCCATTAGTGGTATAAAGAGAACAATTTAATACATAAAAATAACTCAAAAACACAAAAAAATAGGCAAGAAAGAAGGATAATGGACATAGAAGGATAATGGACATGGAAGGACACTTCTTCACAATGCCATCATGCACAAGCTTGTTAAATAAAATTAAGAGGTAAGAGATAGGTAAAAATTATCTTTATTGCTTCAAGATGTCTTTCATAAAAAAATTTATAGGGTTTCACCTTATCAAAATGAGAGTCTCCTAATACTCAAATCTGAGTATCTCTCTCCTTTTTTAATGGTTAATAAAATGGGAGATATAAAGAAAAGGGGAAGAGAGAGAGAGAGAGAGAGAGAAGAAACAAGCAAACACAATTCAATAAATGAGGTCCAACCACCATCCATGAATTCTCAACCACATTTGGATAAATTATCACTAATCTTTCCCCAAAAAATGAACCTTCATCAACTCCAAATAGTCTTTAAGTCTCCTCATTAGCTGAGAAACACACTAGGAGACAGAATTTGTTGAGGGTGTGGATGTCATGATCCACTAAAATGGGAAAGTATCCAAACACCTTTTTAAATTTTATTGAATGATCCACTTGCCTTTCTCAACATCCAAACTCTCCATCTTCTTAATGAGATTATATCACTATGCTTCATCTTGATATGTCCTTTACATTATTAGACAGTCATTATAACTCATTCATTTGGTGTCCCTTCAAAAAAAATTATCAAAAGACCTTGTCCCTATGTCAACTTCTTTCTCTATCACAACTCTACCTTTACTCCAAAAACTTGAACATAGGTCCTCTATAGATGAAAACTAATCCCATTTATTGGTTTTCATATAGTCATAATCTCAAAGAATATCCATCATATGCTTAGTCTCATTCCAATAGCTAGTAGCCCACTTTTGATCTCTATTAGGTTTAAATAAACCTATTCTGCCCTTGAACATTATGGAAGCCAAGAAATCATTATACATAGATTATATTCAAATAATAATGAACATAGTCATGAAGCAACACTAAAACCTCAAAAAATAGGGTCTGTAAGTTTTAAATCTTCAAACTAGTGGTATAAACTAAGCTTTAATGGTAGCCTGTAAATTTGAAGTGTTCACTTTGGTATCCCAAATCATATTTTGATCTCTCATTTATAAATTTTCATGCTTGGGTGGAAAATTATCTTGATCTGACATATCTGCCTATATGGCATCTCCTCATCATGTTTCTATTTAAAATATATGACCATTGTTGCTTCGGACATGTGCCTTCATCCAGTGCCCCCTTGAACCTTGATCAAATTTTCTCCATCGATCTCCTCAGGATTTTCTTAGCATGATTATGTTATATGGTGGCCTCGTATGCAATATGAGCTCATTAACTTGTTAAATTCATGCATATTGTAAATCTTCTCAGCATAGTTGAACATGTACAATTGATATTTGATTTGTGTGATCAAATGCATGTCATTTATTTGATAATTCATTGTGGTTATCAATATGTTTGATCTTAGGATACTAATGTTATGCAATAGATTAGTTACCTTATTTGATCCATTGGTCATACGGGGTCACAAGTCTTTCCTGCTAGATCCATATACTTAGAATAGAAATTGTGAATCATTTTAATTGAATAAACTAGGTGGATCATGACTAAGTTTAGACTTTGAAGGTCATCGATTATGAACTAGCTCATTATCTTATCTATGAAAACCAATTCCTTTATTGGTCTTTTATATAGTTTTACCCATTAAGAAGCAATTGAGATAAAACCTTAAAGGGAGTAATTCCTTCCCTTGATCCTCAAACCATAACTATATATGAAGATTGCAAAGGATACAGGAAAAAGCTTTGTATGTAGGATAATTTTGGCCAACATTTTTGGTGACCTCTTAGAATTACATGCATGTTATTCAATAGATTAGTTACCTTATTTGAATTGGTCAATCACAAGTCTTTCCTCCCAACTGAATAATACAAGGTTGTCCCTTTTTGAAAACAAACATTTTGCCCAAGGCACTTATATAAAGGAAACACACAACTAAAAATATGTGCACAAGGCACTTAGAGGAAAACATGAAAACTATTCTAATATTTCCAATGGCTGTAAAACTCTTTTAAAATCAAGACTTTAAATGAATCCCATTAACTAGGATAGGTAATACCTCTCCATCCAATTGGGCAAACTGAAAAGCATTATGATGTTTACATCTATTGATCAAGTAAGGGCCACTCCACAAGCTATCAAACTTGGTATGGTTACCTGACTCAACCTTATTTGAATCCCACTTGAGTATTATATCCTCTTATTTAATGTCTTTTGATATGGATCTCTTGTCAAAGGCTTTATTGACTTGATCTTGATGTGACTCTAGTGTCTTTATTACAAGGTCTCTTGTTTCTTCAAGCTCCATGAGCTATGTTGTCCTCATGTTCATAGGTTCACTCTCTATCAACTCAAACTAATGGTCTAAATCCAAGGTAGCTAACTCAAGAGAGATGGTCAATTTGGCCTCCCTCTAATATACAAGGAAAAATGGTGAGTTACCAATGGTAACTTTGGGAGTCACTCTATTATCCCGTAAGGTTGTCCTCAATTGTATGTACCACACTCTCTAATTCTCTTTCATGGTCCTCTTGATGATCCTTATCAAGTTTTTTGTTTTTTAACTCTACCAATCTATTACCTTGGGGGTAGTAATTTGAGGATGTACTAAGGTAGATGCCTAGCTAAAGTGCTCACTCACTTGTCCTTATGCTAATAAATGCTAAGGCATTATCTAAAATTATTATTGTTGGTACACCAAACCTCATTATTATGCTATCATAGAATTCTAACATTGTTTTTTCATTGGCTTCTTTTGGGGTAATTATTTCCACCCATATAGTGAAGTATCCAGTAGTAGTGAGTACCAATTTGTGTCCTGTACTGGAAGGTGGTTTGATCATTCTTATGAAGTCTAAACCCCACTACATGAAGGTTTACTTTACCTGAATTGGGTTGCGAGTAAGGGATACCAATCTTTACTTACTTGCAAAGAAAGCACACTTTAGATAGTTTCTCACCCATGCATATGAATCCTTGAAGAGTCTAGACTAATAATATCTATCCCTCATCACTTTTTTTTTTGTAGTTCTTTGAGTAAAATATCCTCATACAGGCCAATAATGGAAATGATCCAAGAGCCTTGTCACTTGGTCATCATCTATGCACTTTAGGATCACTCCATTGAGGTCTTTTCAGAATAAAACCCCACCAAAAAATGCATAAGTTATGGACTAAATTCTAAAATACCTTATTTTTTCCCTATCCAAACCTTGAGGTCATTCACTTGTTATCAACAAATGTGTCATATCTTAGAGCCAGCTAGTGTGAGGTGGAGGTGCATCTGTTTGTGTGTTGTCTTGTGTCACTAAGACAATCTCTTTATCTTCTTGAAGGTCATCAACCATATTTTTACATAAGCCTTTGCCTCTTAATATCTTAGTGACCTTGTTAATCTAATTATCCCTCTTCTCATTCAAGCCTTTATTAATAAGGACGTCCCTCACTCCATGATGACCCACCATAAGATAAATCTTGCTATTGGAGAGCATTGGTCTGAACTTTTCAAGGCTTATTACCACTACAAGGACTTGATTTTCCATAAAAATATACCTTAATTCATATCCTTCAAGCCTTTGATAGAAAAAAATAATTGGTTGCTCAAGTCTTTCACCATTCTTCTACATCAACATAGTTGATATATTGTCGATATTGGTAAAGATAGATAATATGAAATCCCTTGAGAAATTAGGATTCATTAGTGTGGATGCTTGGGTAATGGCTTGCTTGATATCCTTAAATTTTTTATTTACCTTCACTTGACCAAGTGAACACTTAGTTATTATTCAACATGGAAATGATGGGTTTGACCAAGTTGGCAAAACCAAGTATAAACCTTCTCATGAAGTTTATTTTCCCAAGGAAACTTTGGAGTCCATTCTTATGCTTGGGTAAAGATAATGCCAAGATGGCACTTATTCTATTAGGATCAATAACTAATCCATATTTTGATACAATATGTCCCAAGAGTTTACCCTCATGGAAAACAAACACACATTTCTTGGGATGCAATCAGATCTCATATTCTCAACATCTTTCAAAGATCAATCTTAGGTGATCCAAGTGTTCACTAGCCTTCTTGGAGAAAAATTTTATGTCATCTAAGTAGACAAGCACCATCTGATTTAGCAAGCCTTGTTAATTCATGTCATTTCTCTTTAGAAAGTATCCTAACATTTGACAAGCCAAAAGGCATCTTTTGATAAGCATATGTGCCCCACTTTTTGGTGAAGGCAGTCTTGTATTGTCCTTTTCTCTTACTAGCACCTAGTTGTATCCTGAGTACCCATCCAAAAGAGAATATTTTTGAACCAAAAACCATTTGAATGAGTTGATCCATGGATGGTAAGGGGTAATTATCTTTCAAAGAGACCCTATTTAAGTCTCTGAAGTCAACACATGACTAGATTTCCTCATTCTTCTTCTTCATAGGTACCAGGTTAGCTACCCATGAGGAGTGTTTAATAGGAAAGATAATATTAGATTTAATTAATTTAGTCAATTCTTTCCTCATTATCTCTTAGAATTTAGGGTTGATAGGCCTTTGCTTTTTCTTGATAGGCTTGGAATTAGCCCCTAATTCTATAATGTGTTGGGCTAGCTTGGGATCAAAGCTACTTAGATCACTATATTCCCAAGCAAAGATATCAGCATATTCTCTACAAAGTTCAATGAAAGTATGCCTTCAGCCTTAGTGTTTACCTTTTTAAGATTGAGTATCTTGTCTTTTAGGATAAGAACTCTTTCATAGTTCTCCTCATTAGTTGACATTACTACCTTATCTACCTCATATGATCTCCATCATGGAAAAGACCTTCAAGAGTGACTATCCCTTTAGGAATCTTGTTAGACGTTAGTTAAACCATTTGATCTCCATATTGACGTTGGAATTTACCTTGGTTCATTAAGGAAAAATCTACTTCTTGTTGCAATAAATAATCAATATGCTTGTCACTATCAAAGACATGCCAATGAGATTTATTTTTTGGCACTGATGGTCTTATTACCACTTTAACATGTGGTTGCACTTTAGACCTCTTTAACTCATTTAGGATATTAAACTAAGCTCCCACAGCTACCAACCTATCAGCATACTAATTTTAGTTCCTTGGCACTACTTAGATGGTGAAGGCCTCTAAGTCCTCAAGTATATCCTACACTCTATGTTTATAATATTTTATCACGGTATTCTTTGCAATGTTTTATCCTCTAACCTAATGCACTATCATATCACTACCCCTGTATACTTGTAACTGATTGATTCCCCTCTTACTAGCCCATTGAAGGTCACGGATAAGGCCCTCATACTCAACTGCATTGTAAGAATAACTGAATTTGAACCTATAAGAAGAAAATTACTTTTTACTAGAGGCATATATTAGCATTTTACCTACACCCACCCCATGTTTGGTCCTTGATCCATCAAAGAATAATTTCCATAAACCACTAGTATCTTCTTATGGCCTAGTTAGGGATGGTATGGACTCATTTTGCTCATGCAATTAATAAACTCCCTTATCTCTTTCCTCAACACCTTCCAAAGGGTCAATTAGATAATTTTCATTTCATAACTCATCCAAGAACATATCAGGTATGCCTTCAAGATGAGTGACTAGTTCTTGACTAACCAGGTGTTCATCCTCATCAAGAATAGTACAGTCGATGTTTGGGATATCTATCTCATAAGGCTCTATGTGAAATTTTTTAATAGGATTAGATTTTATGGATACCTTGGTCCCATACCTTATCTTGAAATCCATGTAGGACTAGTTTGTTGCTAAGTAACCCCTAGTTTTAGTTGTGAAGTCTATAGATAAGCATAGAGCAAAATAAAGAGGCACTTTTAGAATCAACACATCTAGAGCCACTAAAACACTAGGATAAGAATGTAGGGTCAAGTTGAGACCTTTGATAATACCAGCTAGTTTGGTAGAATATCCATCAAGATGTAAAACTCCCTTAGATTGGGGTTCATACTTCAAACCAAGTTGATCTGCTATTGAATTTAGCATCACTAAAGTACTTGCTCCACTATCTACCATGTAGTTGTGTGTAAAAAAATCACCAATCATTACATAAATGTAGAAGGGAGGAGGCTTGACCACCTTGTTTGATTGTCCTTCATTAGGTCCTTTGGTTGCATTAGTGAGAACCATGTTTTCCTTACTTGATGGCTTGTCTAAAACATTGATCTTTGACAAACCTTTTTGAAGGATATCTACCTGATCAGGCATAGAAAGCATGTCCCACATTGGCACATTCACATTGGATTTTTTCATTTATTTTATAATATTGATGGGCAAACCACAAAATTTTGATTGTGCTTTGGGATCCATAACTATACTTTAAACTTATGAGTTTCAGGGTATAGAGGCATTCCCTTGATTCTAATTACTTTGAGTTATTGAAACCTTTAGAATAGTGTTAGGTTCCTTTGGTTTAGATAGTAATGGAGTAATAGAAGGAGGCTCTTTGATTGCTCCCTGGTTACCATCCATGTTCTTTATTTTCAACCTTGTATTAGTTGTCACTGTAATGTATGATTGGATAGAACTAGCCTATTAATTGGATGCATAGCACTCCTCTTACTCATAGTTAACCATTATAGCACCCAAATAGTTTGGTTCTTAATTATGCCCTTGGTCTTGTTGAGGCTCTTCCAGTTTTATCATCATAGGTATTTCTATGTTTTGAACCATAGAGCTTGATTGTATCCATAACTAGCACCCTGATGACATTGATCATTGAAATCCTGATTAAAACCAAGGTTTAGGACAATGGATTGACCAAAAGACTAATCCCAAGGCATAGTACCATGTATTCTTGAGAAATTTTATTTTTATTATGGATCAAATTATTAAAGTTACTTGTAGCACTTGGATTATAATTATTTTTCCTAACATAGTTATGTTTCCCCTATCCTTTTGGCCTTGTCCTTGAAAATTTACTTTGTAGGGTGGCATATTTGCTTGATACAACTATTGTTGAGGTTGATATGGAGCTTAATAAGGTTTGTTTAATTGATCTTGATACCTCTTCACATTCACCAATTTATTTCCAAAGGATTGAAACATGATCTTAAGCTCTTGAAATTTTTTGTTTTCTTGGGAATCACTGGTTGACTATTTGAAGCCTTTTCTTATTTTGGTGTAGGTATGGTAGAAAGTATTGGCATAGGATGAATGGTAGAAATGGAAGGTATGATGATAAAAGGTGGTTGAATCTCGAGAAATAAAGTCATTGGTGGCCTAGGTGTAAGCTTGCTAGCTTGTATTAGACAATTCTCTGCTCTAATTGCCACCTCATAAGCATTTGGTAGTGTGTTTCCTCCCATAGACTGAATCATTACTAGAATATCTCTCTTGAGATATTTTACATAGTAAAGGAAACCATAGTTAGGATTAGGCTTGAAAAAGACCGAGATCATGTCCCATGTCTTTTGAAACCTAGTATTGAAGTCTTGCATAACCTCACGAGGAGCCCTCTTGATTATGGTTAACTATTCTACAAGGGACAAGTGGTCACTTTTATTTTCAAACCTTTTACACAAGGCATCACGTAATTGATCCCATGATGTTATGAAATTAGTAGTAACATTTTTATACCAGTCTAAGGCTTTACCTTTGATTGAGATGTCTAATAACCTAATGGCCACATTTTCCTTGTTGATATCATGAATATTGTAGAAGTTGGCTATATCTCTAAGGTGCTCAAAAGGGATTATAGAGTGGTCTCCCATGAAGTAACACTTTTAATATTTTCCACTAGAATAGGATATGTTGGAGGTATAAAGGACTCTGACCATTGAAATCCACAAAATGGAAAGCTCTAGGGGCTACCATGGTAGTAAAAAGACCCAACAAATATCTTCCTGTAGAGGTATATTTAGAGATTGGTTTAGGAGGAAATTTTCCTTTGTATGGATGGGTGTTAGAAAATCTTGACCTTATTACTAAGTTTAAAGGTAATTTAAAAAATTCAAAAGGAATACCTCTAGAAGCTGATCTTTTAATCACCTTTGTCATGAAAGATAGTTATTGCTCTGCTACCAGAATATTGAGTGTTATTCAAAGTCACTAGATACTAAAAGATGAAAGCTATAACCACTACAAATTGATCAAACTAGCATCAAACTTGACCAATCTTATTTTAAATTGGTCCCATCAAGCATGACAAAAAAATTTGTGGCATATAATTACACCCTTGTGGGATATTTCTTTAGTTCCTCCCATTCTTAGCCATAATATGGGAACAACCTCAGGCTATGGGTATCTTTTAGTGACAATATATTATTAGAAAGTCATTAGAACTCATTCATTTGATGTCTCTTTAGAAACATAATTATTAGAAGACCTTGTCCCTATGTTGACTTATTTCTCTATCACAACTCTACCTTTACTCCAAAACCTTGAATATAGGTCCTCTATAAATGAAAACAAATCCCATTTATTGGTTTTCATATATTCATAATCTCAAAGAATATATACATATTCTTAGTCTCATTCTAATAGCTAATAGCCCACTTTTGATCTCTATTAGGTTTAAATAAATGTATTATGCCCTTGAAAATTATGAAAGCCAATAACTCATTGTACATGTGGATCCTTTTCAAAGAATAATGAACATAGTCATGAAGCAACACTGTAACCTTAGAAAATAGGGTTGTAGGTTCTAAATATTCAAGCCAGGGGTCTAAACTAAGCTTTTTATGGTGGCCTACAAATTGGAAGTGTTTGCTTTGGTATCCTAGATCATATTTTGATCTCTTATTTATACATTTACATACTTGGGTGGAAATATCTCTCGATCTGACATGTCTACCTATGTGGCATCTCCTAGCCATGTTACTGTTTAAAATATATGACCACTATCACTTTGGACATGTGCCTTCATCTTGTGCCCCCTTGAAGCTTGATCAAATTTACTTCATCAATCTCCTTGAGAGTCTCTTGGCTTTGACCTTCAATGTTAGCCATTGATTGATCTGAGCTTCTCAAATTGTGATACTTGGTAGCCCTAAATTCTTTTTGTAGACCCTACTATCATTTCCATTCAGTAATGTGCTTATGCCATATGGTAACCTTGATTGAAATCTAGGATCATTAACTTGTTGACTTTATGCACACCATCGATCTCCTTGACATAGTTGAATATGTTCCATTGATCTTTGATCTATGTGATCAAATGCACATTGTTGTTTTGTGAATTTATTGTGATCATGAAACTTGTTATCAAAGCATTTGATCTTAGGATCCACTAACCTTTTGACCTTGTGCTCACCATTAGATCTGTATTTACATGATTACATGTGTGTTGTTGATTTATCTTGAGTTATTGACTCAGATGATTACCTATGTGCCATTGATATTTGATCTAATAGATTGAGGTTTTGACATTTGACATCCTTGTATGCCTTCGTAAGATCCTATTGAAGATTTTTTAGTCCAAACATCTATTTTATATGGCTTTAATTTGACATCCCCCAGCACATCCCACACTCCTAGATCATTTTTGAAGGCATATACTCAATGAAACTTGAGAATCATTTTACTCAAATGAACCAGGTGGATCATGACTGAGTTTCAACCTTTGACCTTTGATGGTCACCAATTATGAACTAGCTCATTATCTTATCTATGAAAACTAATTCCTTAATTGGTATTATATATATTTTCACCCATTAATAAGAGACAATTGAGCCAAAACTATGAAGGGATTAATTCTTTCCCTTGATCCTCAAACCATAGTTGTAGATGAAGATTGCTCAGGCTACAGGTAAAACCTTCATATGTAGGTCAATTTTGGCCAATAGTAATTTAGACCTGCGTATGTGTTGTTCCTATGAATAGGATAAAATATGAAAGCTTTACTTTATTTAGTGCTTGATTAAATGTTTTTCATAGGTTACCTTGGTCTGTACTAGGTGTTTCCCAGGTGAGGAATGAATGAGGGTTGATCTTGTATCTATATCAATCCATTTGGATAATTAATTTATATTGAACCACTTAGGTTGACCATTAGGATACATTTATTTTGTAAAATAGATAACTTTAGGGAATTGTAGACTTACATCAAATCATGACACTAACATTGATGCTAGTGTCTATCTCAGACGTTAGTGTCTAGGGAGCTGGAAAGTAGGTACAAGTTTAAAACTTAAAAAGATGGAAGATAAGTACATTTTAAGAATTATATCAATATAAAATTCCTGGGTCATCAACATAATATTGGTTGGACTAAGAGATAAGTCAAGGAGCACAAGATAGAGTATATGAGAGACTTACAGAAGTAAGAAAGCTCAATAACTGAGAGGAATAACCAAGGTCTAAGTTTTCCAAGTGTATAAGACTGAGGTGTTATGAAATACATAAATATCATCTATATTTCCCCCCCTTTAATCTAGTAATTAAATTTATAGTTTAAAGGAAAGGAATGCATACCTAGGTGTGTAAAGCACACCTTCTCTTTGTGTGTGCCCAACTTGAGTGTTTTTCTAGGTGACAGACCTACAACCAAGAACATGTTATATTATATAACCAATGCATATAATCTAGAATTTAAATTACTTGAAATAAATTAAAATTAGAAGTGAAAGATTTAGGAGTACACTTGTGTGTCAATGTAACTACCTTGCTTATTGGTAAGCTGATTTGAAAAATATGTATCATTGCAAAGCTCTAAAACTAAGACCAAGACAAATCTAGATAAATCTTGAAAGTGCATATATCCAAATATATAGAAAGGGATAAAGAGAGATAGATATATTAGAAGGCACATGCCCACAACATTGGAGAAAAAGGTGAATTCCCACCTAGTATTTGAGAATAGATCAACTATGCAACCCAATGATACTTATAACCTGGTGAGGATAGATGATATAATCAAGTCCAACCTAAAAACATGGAAATATTGAGTGATTTAATCACCTTAATCATATCAAAAATTTAACTAACTATTGCAATAGACTGGATCAATAAGGTTTGACTAGGGTATCAGTACGTAAAAGTATATGATGTGGTATAGTCCATAAAATAGTTTTAAAATCTTAAATTGAGATGTATTTTTCAATATTAAGCACAAATTACATATCATATGTACCTTAGATATGTCTCATGATGAAATTATGTATAATAATGGTATAAATATATAGAATTTTGCCACAACTATGACTTTGAATCATATAACTACGTGCTTTGGCCAATTCAAAAACCTATGTAAATTTAGAGAAATATAAATAATAATATAAGTACCAATGTGGAGAACGTGTTTCAAAAACATGCCTCCACTATAATTTGGAGATGTTGAATATTGAACAGGTGTGGAGAACATGCTTCAAAATCATGCTCCAACTAAATCTAAAAATAGTGCCAAGTATGGAGAACATGCCTCTATGACATGCCCCCACTAATATACCCCCTTTTGAGGTGAGGTAAATATAGGAATTAGTATTTACCTTGCCTCAAAAGGATAAGACAAATGTATAATATATGAATATAACCATGTATCATATAGAATGAATATGTATAGGTAGATATAGCATTGAAACACATAAAATTTTGATTAGATTAAGGCATAAGATTCATGATAAGGATCATCCAACATATAGATAGTAATAGTACAAGCTATAGAATTAAACAATCTCACACACTAGAGCACTCAAAATAAATTCAAAAGGTGATGCTCTAAGGAGACCACAAACAAGGGGCATGATCAAATTCCACATAATTAAAGGGACATGACTTAGTCGAACATACACAAAAGTAAGAATGGCATATTCAAATGTCCATACAACAATCAATAACATACTCAAATTTTAAAGAGAGTATACATAGGTATGGGGGCCTCAAATAAAGGAGCATATTCAAATGCTCAAATAAGGAAGACAACAGTAAGGAAAAACACTCAAGGAAGTACATAAAGTAAAGCATAAGCAACCAATATAAACATGTCATAGTATCCCATGGATCCATTATGTTAAGGAAAAAAATGTCAAGTATAGAGCATTTCAAGTACCCTATGTAAGATATAAACATGGATAAAGGTAGGTGTAAGTACATATGTAAGCTCAAACATGATACTAAAATGTGATCATTGAACCATATAATCTATATGTATCAATAATAAGAAAGTAAATACCCCCAATGTCTGCATGACATGAGTAGAGGGAAGTCCCAACATCTAAAATAGGAATAGATAATGTATCTCTATATGCCTACTGTAATCACCCAAAAGTGGTATTTGAGTGCTAAGAGTGTTATTTGAGACTACTTATCCCTAGCTTGGCCCTAAACCTATCCTAGAGCCTATTATCACACTTATCTAATCTTTGTGTGGGCCATAGGCATCTATAGTCAACTCTAAAGCAGTCCTAAACCCTTATTTCTTGATTTTGGCCCTTCGTGACTAGTGTTATGCCTTTTGGACACTAGTTCCATAATAAAGACACTAGCACCATGTGGTGTTAGTTTCCCCAAAATGGCACTTTTTTCCTTTTCCATAACTTTTCCCAAATGGAAATCTTTTCAAAACTAAAGCCTTATAAGATTGACCTAGAAATATTTTATCATCTACACAAACAAAATAATATTATATATACATGAATTTTAACACTCTATCAATTGGATGGAAATCAAATACAAAATGCATATTCAAACATAGAAAAATTTGAGCACAATTAAGGTTGTCAATCCCTATTCTACCCTACTTTTACATACTACCATCTACAATAGCCCGAAGCTCAGATTTTATAGATTTCCAGTAATAAGCACATTCAAATCACTCAAGGCCACTATCATATTAGCATCACTTGTACTTGCACAAACACTTAGGTGGGGAGAACTACATCAAGATTTATCCCTCATCAGAGTATTAGTATCTAGATAACTCTCTTCACAATGGGGTGTTGAGGATGTCCAACTTACCCTAATAATGAACACACTTTTTAGCTCATGCCCTAGTTGTATTTATTATTAGGGTTTTCACAATAAATCAATTATTATAGGCACACTATATGGTTCTAAAAATCATGCATTAAAAAATAGATCCTAGAGATCTAGACATAGCTGCACTCAAAAGCTTAGGATAGTCCTGCACAAAGGACACTACCACCAATATCAGGATACTACCACCACATTGCCAATAATAGAACTACTTTCAAATTATGGTGCTACTATCTAAGAGGGGTTCTAATACTAGGATATAGTTTACAACACCTAGACCAACTTTTGTCTCAATTTATAGCACTCAGATAATCCATATTAGGTGTTTTTTAGCTAAATATTTATTTATTATGATTTTTTAGAAAAGTAAAAACTAGTCAATTTTGTAACAAATCAGTGTCTATATTTATTGCATGTTATTTCCCTAATTTAGTTTACTTATCTCTTTAAAAAACATATGATTTACACTTGTTAAGTCTTAAAAGGTTAAAACATTTGGTGCATCCCTGATTTAGTCTACTCAACTCTTTAACAAACATAGGATTTACACTTATTAAATATTAAAAGGTTAAAACATTTAGTGAACTTGACTTAATTCAAACATTTTTCAAACCATAACCCTAGATGCTCTTTGTGTTGTATCCTTTTTGTGTTTATGCTCAGATTTTAGTTCTAAATTTTTTAATTTGTTTTTTGCAATATTTCTTAGATTAAAATTCTTTAAAGTTTCACAATATACAACTTATTAATTTCCTTCTTCCCAAAATACAATGGCATAATTCAATAACCAATAAGAAATAATTTCAATATTTTATGTCCAAACATTTGTTTATGTAATATGACCTCATCCCTATTATTTAGGAAGAACTCCAAAAATCAAATAACGATCAATCTTCAACTCCCCCAGTGAATAACATTGTTACACCTACAATGGGGCCAACTTAGCTAGCACAACCAATAATTATAATTAAACAACCTTTAGTGATAGCTACACCTCTTATGGCTAGTTCCTCCACTCCATATTTAAAATCCCTTATGCATGAGGTTCATACTCTCTAGGCTAAGGTGTTACATATCTAGAAGGGAGCCACTGGGTTATCACATTCCTTGGATTCTAATATTCTATTACATAGACCTTAGGCACATCACATATCAATAAATCCCTTTCCATCTAGTTTCATGACACCTAAGCTTACATTATATGATGGTAAGGTGACCCAGAGCACCATCTCAGATCTTTTCATGCAGCATGTTTAGACTATGTGTCCAATGATTGGCTTTTTACAAAGTTATTTCCACATAGTTTAAAGGATTATTCCCTATAATAGTTTTATTATTTACCAAATCAATCTATCATAGAATTCAATCCCTTGGCTAACATGTTTTTAGCACACTTCTCTATCTATATCAATTATAAGATATCATATGCTCATGTGACATGATTGAAATAAAAGTCAAATGATCTTATCGCAAATTAGGTCTTACACTAAAAGACTATTTCAGACAAATTGACTAGCCCCATAGTAGATAGAGGGCTTCAGGACATATTTAAATAAAGTCGCTTCCTAGTATTACATAAAGTTATCTTATTCAAGAAGTTTCTTATATTCATAGATTTATGCCATGCAGTAAAAGAAAGAGAGGTTAAGCTTCTATCAATGGGCAAACTCAAGTATACCAATATATTAGAATCAACTATTAAGAGTTCAAATAAATATCCATACAAGGTAAGGGTCACTAAGAATAAGAGTGATCAAAAGGCCACTATCAATATAGTTTCTGAGCCATCTCCTAGATTGGTTTTATCTACTCCTCAATGTCGAATCTTCACCAACCTTCGAGAATTACTAGCATGGATTTTAAATAAGCTCTTAGAATGCAATGTCATATGTCTCCCTCCCATTAAATAGGTTGATACAACATGACCTATTCCAAATAAATATGATTATAATGCATTATGTGAGTATTGTAAGACACCAGGCCATACAACAAACAAATGCATAAACCTAAAGCATGAGATATAATATTTTATTGAGACTAACATTATTGATGTGGGCATTCCCATAGAGGCATCAAAAGCACAAAAAATAGAAGCTAAAGCATTAAATATATTCTCATATCCATTTCTAAAGCACATAATGAATGAAGCAGCAAGCACATCAGGTGTTCACTACACATATCAGGCACATCCACCACGAGCTTCCTATCATACTATTATAAAGGAGGCACACCCATTACACAACATTATTGGCATGTACCATACTAAATTTTCACCTAGACCACTCATCAAATTCTCAAAGTAGGATATTATCAATGATGATACAAATTTACATTCACTCTTTATACAAGCATACATAGATCATCATCCTATCTAGAGGGTTATGGTTGACAATGGGTCAAGCATTAACATGTGAATTATGACACTTTTTTAGCATTTGGGGTACTCAGAGTATGATATATTCCCCATAGACATAGTTATTAGTGGTTTTAGTGGTCACATTCAGAGCCCCATAAGGGAGATTATGAATTCATTACATGTTGGACTAGCACATATATCCACTCAATTCCTAGTAGTATCTAGTGCAGGCATGTTTAATATGTTATTGGGCATCTATGGTTACAAATTATCTAAGTCATCCCATCTATAGTGCATAAAGGCCTAAATTGCATACACACAAATCAGGTAGTCAAATTTGAGGGTCTCCCTTATGAGTATCCTTTACCTATCCCCTAGGCAGTTACAACATAGTCACCAGTTATAGTTCTAGCACCATTAATAGATAGCATAGTTATCAATTACATCTTAGAGTATAGTTCTTATGCATACATCATAGATTTTGGTAGAGCCACTAGTTCAAGTGAGGTCTACTCATATGGTATCGACATGTATGCATACTATCTTACAAAGACCATTATTAGAGAGACCCATGCATCAGAGATATGTCATAGATTATAGAGAACCTTCCTCCACTCAATTTATGCTAAGATTAGTATTATTGGGTCCTTGGGGTTCCCAACATAGGGTACCTATGTTACCTAAAATTTATTCTACCATATGGGTTCCTAAGACCCCTACAGTTCATAGGGCATCATAGTTAGTACCACAATTTCATAGCACTACTACAAAAGCAGACATAGATGCAAATTGATCACTATAACAACTTATGGGATCATAATTGCCTTTTCATTTAGAATGTAATATCATAGTTCCCTTATTTGACATAGGTCACAGTGATAGTGAGTCTCACATGAGACTCATAGGTTAGTATGGTTCTTACTCTCTTGTACATACTTTTTTTTCTCTTGATCCTTATACATAGTTTATTTTTATTTTCTTGTAAATAGCTTATATCCAAAAAATAAAAAAATAATATAAAATGAAAAAACACAAAAAAATTCAAATATTACTCAAACAACACAAAATTTATAGATTGTATACTTTGTTATGTTTACATTTTTTATATTTTCCAGACATTACATGTGCTAGCTATCTTAATATATTCAATTTTATCATAAATATATGCTTCACTTATTCTTGTTGAGTGCTTGAAAATTGCTTACAGGATTCAAGTCCACCACACTAATCTAGATTTTCTATCATCTTCCCACTAGGGGCATATACATTGATCCAAGTTTATTAATTTGATACATCCACCCACTTAAGGGCATCTCATACACAATTTCTATTACCAGGTTTTATCCTTACATTCTATACATTCCATTTTTAGTATTTTTATATCTATATATTGATCATTGCTGCTCATACTTATATTTAGACTCATCATATGTATCTCCTCGATCTTACATACAATTTTACTACATTCATGCATGTTTTCATTTCTAGCTTTCCTAGTTTAGACTTGATTGTTTTCTCTATGCTTCTTATATTTGAGGGCATTTAAATATTCCATTGCTCTTTATCTCTACACCACTTATATTCATGTATTCCTTGGACATGTGCCCATGTCTCTTGTGTGTGATTTATTGATTATGTATTTAGACATTTAAACATTTACTTCTATTTGGCTCTAATCTAACTTACTTGTTGCTTACGTATGGGGCATTTGAATATGTCCTTGTATGTATTTTATTATCATATTTAGTGGCATGTGCCCATGTCCTTTGTATCATAGCCCCTTGGCCTATTTTATGTGCCTCATGTGTTTTACATGTATACTTTATTGTATGCATCATGGCCATGACACTTATCTTTGCTTGTTACACACACCAATTTTTGATGCCATGAGGGACCTCATGAATCTACCCTTTTTACTTGGGTGCCATGATGGATATCATGCCCCATCCCCCTAAGTAACTACTTATATTTATTATTATACACATTGATTACATATATATTAACACCCTTGTGAAATTCTAGACACAACATACATCTTACATTACATACTTATGCTCAGATTATCTTACATTTTGATGTTATGTTTACACATTGTATTGGATTATTATGTAGTCATCATATATACTCTAGTTAACACATTTTGTAGAGCTATTTATTTTGAGGATATTTCTTATATATGTTAACAACTACCCTTAAAAGAGGGGGAATTCATAGGGTTTTTTCATAAAGATTAGGCTCCTACATTACATTCACATAACACTTTTTAACATAGGCTTAGTTTTAGGAAATCAGACACAGGTAAAACACAAGAAAAAATAGGGAATCAAAAATCAGTATAGTGACTCAAATTTTAGACCAAATAGACATTAACACCCAAATTGGGACACTAGCACCATATGGAGCTAATATCCAAGACATGGTGTTATTTCCTAGTAGACCTAGTTTCAAGGCAATTTAGATTATCCAGAATAGTATACTAGGGACAATATAGATTTGCATAAACACAACTATAGGTTTGATAGTTGTGCTTAGATGTGCATATTCACACTAGCTTAGCTTAGATTCATATCAATTTATCATATTGGGTGCATAATGATTAGCATTATCATTCCCATTTTTAGTTCAAATACTCAGATACAATTATTACAACTCAGTCCAAAATTAGTTTACTCAGATATCATATTGGGGGCATGTGCACAACATATAGTTTATATATGCTCAATTACACTCAAGTTAATTAGATGGAATGGAAAACTCCATGTTATTCTCTACATTCTATACACTTGACATCATATTCCAAGTTATCACCAGTTTCATGCCTTATTCCATCTACAATGGTTGGCATTCTCAATTGGCCCAGAGTTGCCTAATGTACCTGAGTGGCTATCGATCTAACATACATAATTAGATATACCCAGGTAGATATTCATAGCACATTATGTAGTTCAATTTTATATGCATCTACTACACATGAGTGGGCAATGATGGACTCATAGCCTACTTGAGTTCTTAGTCCACCCACATGAGAGGTTTGAAAACACTTTCAAGCCAATCCAAGATATTCACAGGTCATGATCCACTAAGAAGGGGTGGAAAATGATGGATTCAAAATTGGATTGAGTTCTTGAGCCACCCATATATGAGGATTGAGCAAGCTATCAGCTTAATCTAAGTTATTCAAAGATTAATCACTATCTACATGCAAACACACAAGTTGTCACTAGTTTCATGCATTGGTTTACATACCCATGAGGTGTATTCATTATTTTCCTCTTTCCCATCTCTTTACTTAGTTTTACTTAGTTACTTCTTTATTTAGCATAGTCTCTTACTTTTGATATATCTTAAGTAAGGACTAATTTGTGCACGTTTCATTATAGGTCATGCTTTGGATCATGCTTCACATACGCAAACCCAAATTCACATACTTAAACTTAGTTACATGGGCTTCACTTCTTAGGTAAGTCCAACTATGCTTATTTTTCCTTTATACCATTCATTTCACTTTTATACATTTTTAACATAAAGGGAGGGTTGATGTAATCATCTAAAGTGGTATTTGAGTGATAAGAGTGCTACTTGAGACACCCTATTACTAGTTTATCCCTAAACCTATCCTAGAGACTTTTATAACATAGCCTTTGTGTGGACCACAGGCATCCCTAGTTAGCTAAAATATAGTCTCATATCTTCATTCCCAAATCCTAGCCCTTCATGCCCAACAACCTACCATCTAAAAATTAGTGCCACATTAAGGACACTAGATCCCATGGCACTAATGTCCCCAACATGGCGATAATGTCCCTTGTCTTAACTCTCTCACAAAAATATATTTTTATTATTTGCAAAAGCTACAAAAAACCATAAATACATGAATTTTAGACCTCTATCCACTATATAGTGTCAAGATATAGAACACAAAGCTCTGATACCAAGCTTTGATAACAGCTATCATGATCCTCCTTAGAGTACAATTGATTACCTTTGTATAAGAAACTAAACATGAAATTAAACCAGAAGTAATATGTAACTAGAATTCAGAGACAGCACAGAATATGAGAAACAATACAATATATATTAACACTCTTCTAGAAGGAAATACAATGAATAAATCACACTCTTCCCACACCTCTTAGGCATACATCAATTCTCCCTCAAGGTTATCTCTCTCAATCAATTACAACCAACAATCAACTCAATACCAAGTTGTTGTTCCCTCCACCAGTTAGTGACAATCAACCCAATGGTTGTTGTTGCCTACTGCCAATCCACCAAGTACCACCGAGTACTCCAAGTAGATCTCCTTGATCTTGCACACCTATAGATCTAATTGATCTTACTTACCATATAGATCTCCCTGATCTTGCTACCTGCAGATCAATTGATCTTACACTCGAAAGGATCTCTTCCTTGTCCTTGATTACAATATAGCCCCATGGGTCTCTTAAATAGATCCCAAACCAAAATATAATTAGACTTCCTAATTACAATAATTAGAAACGTAGACTCAAGACTAAAATTAGTCTTTACATGCAAACTGATTGTCCGTCTAAAATTAGACCAGTTTTGGAAACACACAGGTGATCGACGTCGGTTCCTGTCTGACCGATGTTGGCCAACCCCTAACCGATGCCAGTTAATGTGTAGCTGAAGATGACCGACGTCGGTTACTTTGACACTCAGCAACCTCCACATTTGCATAACAGTGAAGCTTTTAGCTCCATAACCTAACAAATAGAAAATAAATTCAAAATACATATTCAAACATTAAACAAGTTGAGCAAAATAAAGGTTATTGATCCCTATTCTTCCCTAATTTTGCATATTACCATCTACAACATACCTAAGCCCAAATTTTCCATATTTACAATCTCAAACACACTCAATTCATTCAAGACCACTATCATTCTATCATCACTTTCACTTACACTAGTACTTAAGTGGTAGAACTACATTGGGCTTGATTCATCCTTGGATTATTGGTATGTAGGAAACTCTCTTCACAATAGGGTGTTGAGGATGTCTAACCTATCCTACTAACAAACACACATTTTTAGCTCACGCCTTAATTACAAGGAGGATTAGTATTTGCATCATAAATTAGCTACTATAGGCACAATATAGAGTTCCAAACTTCATGTGTGTAATAATAGAACCCAAAAACATAGGTGCAAGTGTACCCAAAAATTTAAGAATAATCTTACACAGAGGACACTAGCACCATTTTCATGACACTAGATCCACATAGTGTTATTGTCCAAGTGTGGCACTACTATCTAGGAGAAGATCTGACATAGGGATCCTATTGATGACACTTAGACCTATTTGTATCCCAATTTTCAACACTTAGATCTTACACTTCAAGTGTTTTCTAGATAAATCTTTATTTGCATAATTATTACTATTTTTATAAAGTCAAATCAAGTCAAAATTTGTGACAAATTAGTGGTTATTTATTACATATTTTTTCACTAATTTAAAATACTCAGCCCTTTAATCAAACTTAGGGTTTAGATAGTTAAACCCTAAAAGGTTAAAACACTCTCCCACTAATTATTCAATTTTGTTTTTGATACAAGGATTTTTACTCTAATCATATAATTATGCCCTTAGACTTCAATAATATATGGCTTATCAATTAAACTTCTTGTCTATTGCTTCTTAAATGTAATAGCATGTTTATGTATTTAAATACTTCTTAAATTCAAATTAAGACTTTATTGGTGCACAAGCTGACAATTTGAAAGCATGAAAGCAAAAAAAACATGGCATAAGAAACCAAAATAATTGACATATGGGGTGAAGAGACTTACAAAACAAATGACTAGTATCTAACTAATTTTATCCAAGTCAAGGAGACCAAGAAACTCTAAATGATGTTTTAGACATTTTAAGAGCATGTGGGATCATATCAAACCAAACAAATGGATGATATATAGGTTTTCTAGTGTTTATTGACCCAAAGTCAACCAAAAGTAAAGTTTTAAGGACAACATAAAGCAAAGAGAATCAATTGAAGACTCAATAACCAAAACCATGCTAATAAACATGCTAATACAATAGTAAATAATTAATCATATACCAAAATTAAGCATATAAATTCTTTTATTATATACAAATTTCACATTTAATCTAAAAATATAATTTCATAAAAGCCTAATTCAAGGTTTATAAGTCAACCTCAAATATATTCACTTAACTAACTTTACTAGAGAAAAATAGAAATAAAATTTCAACCTTATTTTCCAATTTTCCACTTGTCTCTTATTTGCATGAATGAGTCCAAAAAATCATCATCTAATAATCATAACTTATCCTAAAATATTTTACGTAGTATTTTAAATTATTTTTTTATTTTTTTACATACCAATTAAATTTTATTAAAAACATAAAGTTTAAGTGTTTAATGTGTCTTTTTAATAATGTTCTAAATGTATTGTGTATTTTAAAAATATATGATCTATAAGGGAAGGGGACCAATAGTTGGGCACTCTAACTTGATGGGTACATAAAACCAGTAGGTACCTTTTTGGCACATAAAAATTACTCAATTATGTAACACGTGAATCTACCACATCATTTTTGTTTCATGTGTTTAATTGGAAGAAAACTCCAATTTTAAATTTATTTATTAAAAAATAGGAGCGTCAATGGTTGTGAATGGGTGACCAATTATGTAGCATATTGTGATTGGATATTATTGATCCTTCTTGTACTATAATGTCATGTTTATATAATAATTATTAGTCTCTTTTTATTTTAAAATTGATCATTTCATCCACAAATATTATCATAACTATTAGACCTTATCTAATAATTTATCCCCTTTCCCTACTTATCTTTAAATAAAAAACTATTTATCAATTTCCTTTAGTCACATGTCCATATAATGAGAATCTTCCTTTAACCCTTTTAATTCTATTTATCCTCTTTAAACTATTTCAATATAAAATTTTATTTACTTTCTCATATTATGTTAGATATACCGATTGTATAGATCTATTTAACACTAATTTGGATTTGGGAATCCTAATTGAGTAGATAAGGTTAATAATATAGAAATGATAGGGCACAAGGGTGAATATCATATCTATTGGGTGAATATTTTGTCACCATCATACTGATGAGAAAAATAGATCTGATCATCCACATCAAGGGAGATGGGTTATCCAAATTTGCAAGTTTACCACATCCAAAGGGGACAAATCTCTCCTCTCATCAAGGGGAGGTTCCCTATAAGTATAAAGGGGATATATACTATATATATAAGTACAAAATAACACTCAGGGGTAGGATACACCATCCATCTCTCTTATTTTAGAGATGATGTTCACAAACAAAGGAAAAAATCCTAGTGAAAACACTGAAGGCACTTCTCTTCTTTCAAAAGTGTGTTTGCAGGGAACAATAGGATTTTCTTTTAGGTAGTGACACGTAACTGGTAACCAAAGGCATAGTAACCAATAGACTGAGATGTAAAAAAAATTCTCCACCTTGACTAACTAAGAGTGAAACATGAAGGACAATGAGGGCACAAAGTCATCCCAAGGTCCTTTACACAGGAACAGAAAACAAACACACACTAAAGACAACTATGACAGCACAAAGTCTGAAAGTAACTAGCTTTAGGACACCTTCCTAATTACTTCCACTAGTTGTACTTGTTAGATCAAATAAATAAGAATGCTCTTAGTAAATAGACATAAAAACAATTTCCTAAAATAGCACAAGCTATAACAGCACAAAGTCTGCAAGTAACTTGCTTTCTCATTCAGATAAAATAATATGAACAACAATCTAAGCTCAAAGTCTCAGTATTTGCATTTCAATTTGGGTAGAGTTTTGCTTCTGGTAATGAGAAGATCTCCTTTTTTATCAAAATAGAGATTACATTATATATCAGCCAAGAAAGGCCTGGCGCTTTATTCCATGGAACGGCCCATGCTGTACATTAAATGCCTTGAATGCATTTTCATTTCTATCACGGAATCATGCTAGATCAGGGTGCCTGCCTTAACTATGGCATGTCATTTTATCTCAAATGTCCTCTCTTGGGTTTGGATCATCTAGTGCTTTTCCTGGTGTCTACACAACTGTCTCATTGCCTTTACTTTATGGAAGAAAAATAGGCAGCGTCCTTGATTTGGCATGCTCAAAAGTCTACTTGATCCACTATTTCACCTACTAGAAATAACTCCCCTATTAGATATTTTTGATCTTTTGTATTTTTTTTCTCTTCCCTGTAGCAATTTGGACTCTTAGGTTCTTCTTTCAGTCGGTCGCTTGATTCATTTTTCAGCTTATGTGCCATATTCAAATATTAACGGGTATTCCATTACACTAAATCTGACATCCATAGGGCTGTCAAAATTTGCCAGCTACTTAAACCATTATGAACCATGAACCTGGAAGGCTCCTTTCCACCTAAGTCTTTCAAAGCTTCTTTATGTGTCTTTATCAAGCCTTTGGAACACTCTAAAGGGAAGGTGTCCCTTCGGGCTTTTCAAACAGTCCTTTTTAAGTGTCAAGTGCCCCCCGCAAGGGTACCTACTCTTTGAGATCTTTCGAGCGGCCTTCGGGCTTAATTTTCTTTGGAGGACTATTGTTTCTTTATTTCCTTCGAACAATTTGTCCGAAGGAAATCCTTCCTTGGCTCTGCATCTTTGACATGTGGCATGCTCTGCTACTTTGAAACTTATTAGAAACTTATAAAAAATGGGACCCACAACACTTCTTTCTTGAGCAACTTAAAAAGGGGAATGCAGATGCAGACACTTGTCATGCTTTGCTGATTTATAATGGGACATGTGCCATGTTTCACTTAACTTATAAAAGATTTAGATACCTTTGAGAGTCCTACAGAAGATGACACATGGTGGCTATCGTAGAGCTTTTAGAAATACTACAAAAACATTCAGGACTCATTTGGACTCACATGTACAACAACACTTGGCATGCTCTAATTGCTTTAGCAACTCACTTAGGGCCCACCACAATCCTTACAAAACAAAGAAGTAGAAGGAAGAAACTGTGGATGTTGACACTTGTCAGATTCTGTCGAGCTTTTCAAGGGACACATGGTGACTTCCTCTACTTTTGAGAAAAACATATTGAAACCTTCTACCCTCACCACTTGGCACCTTCTATGGAACTCTGAGAGAAGCTTATTGAAAGAAGCTTTATAAGAAACTCAAAATGTAGAAGTAGACACTTATCGCACTCCACTGAGTTTAGCCACTCACCCGAGGCCCACCACAGTCCTTTTGAAACAAAAGGGAGAAGCTGCATATGCTGGCACTTGGCACACTCTACAGAGTTATCATGGGACATGAGGTGAATTATGTCATATCTAGAAGCAAATTATAATGGGTCCCGGTAGATGACACTTGGCAGCTTCTGCTTAACTTTATGAGGGACATGTGGCAGCTTCCACTACTCTTTGAGGTTTGATCTTTCCTTGAGGGAACTTGCCCTTCAGGGTCCTTTGGATGCCTTCAGTTTATGATCTTATGGGTTTCTTTGGGCTCTTGGAAGACCTTATTTTGAACTTCTTGCAAAGTCCATAGTTTTGAGGCCTTGAAGTCCGTAGAAACTGAGTCTGTAGAGACGAACCTGCAGAGTCCGTAAAAACTGAAAAAGCTTTGAAAAATGAAGAACTTGAATGCTCAAGACAATTTTTAACAAGGGAAGAGAGGATTTTGGTCTGTAAGACCAAAAATAGTTCATGCATTGTCCCAAAAATGAGAAGTATATTTTTTGGGACAACAGCTGGCTCCAGTTGGGGAACTTCCTTCAGATAAAAACTTGGAATAGCTGAGGGGAGTAGAAACCAAAATCTCTAGTGCCTTGAAGTATGCCATTGGGCTATGGATTCATGTTACTCAAAAGGAAAGGCTCCAAAAAATGAAAACAAATAGGACACAATAGAAATAAAGGCTAAACAAATATACATATGTACAGGTGAACTCATCTGATACTTCAAGAATTGAAGTGCTTCAAATGCTGCCCATTATGAGGCAGAGATAAGAGTATGCCATCTTGATACTTCAATAGGAAGCTATTTTCACCATTGAGCTCATGGATAGTAAAAGGGCCTCTCCATAGGGAATCAAACTTTCCATGCATTACCTTTGGTTCTCTCCTCTTATCCCACAGGAAGACTTGATCTCCAATTTGGAAATCATGGTTCTTTGCTTTATGGTTGAAGAGCTTCTTCACCAAACTTTGATGTACGGCAATTTGGTCTACCACCATAGTTCTCTGCTCATCTAGTTCAGTCAGGTGCATGATCCTCTCATCAATGGAGATTTCATATGTATGATCTTCAATTACCTTAGCCAATTTCAATGCTGGAAATTCTAGGGTGATTGGTATCTCAGCATTGAGCCCATAAAGAAGTTAGAAAGGAGAGATACCAATTACCCTTTTTGGTGTAATTATGTCTACCCATAGAGCATCAACCAATGCTTTATGCCATGTCCTTTGGTTGTCATCTACTAGTTTCTTGATGATTATCACCAAGTTTTTGTTGCTTGATTCAGCTTGTCCATTCCCTTGTGGAAAGTAATCAGAAGAATGGGAGAGGGTGATCCCATAGTAAAAATAGAATTGAGTGATCTCCTGGGAAGTAAAACAAGTTGCATTATTAGTGACAATCTTGGTTGGGACCCCAAACTTGGAAATGATGTTCTCCTTAAGGAAATTACACACTAATTCTAAAGTATCATGCTTGGTTGGGATAGCTTCCACCCACTTGGTGAAGTAATCTATGGCTATGAGGACATAATCATGTCCAACACTCAAAGATGGGTTTATATCACCAATGAAATTGATTCCCCATTGCTAGAATGGCTCCTCTATGACCATCGACTTGAGAGGCAGGGTGGCTAACTTGGGTCTCCCAACAAACTGCTAGCATAGTTCACATTTCCTTATCCATTTATATGCATCTTAAAAGAGAGTTGGCCAGTAATACCTGGCCTGCAAAATTTTATGGGTAGTTACAGGAGCAGAGAAATGTCCTCCACATACCAAATTATGGAAGGACTTTAGAAGTTGGTTCTCATGCTCTTTATCCATGCAGCGAAGGAATACTCCATCAAGGCTCCTCTTATATAGGTCATTGTTCTAGAGGACAAAATTGGTAGCTTTTAGCTTGATAGTCCTCCTTTTTTTTATAAGATAGGTGAGTAGGACACTCACCATGAGTAAGAAAATGAGCAATACCTGAATACCACTCATTTGTAGTGGAGACAAAAAGGACTGTTGGAGTGTCTTTTTTTTTTGATTCTTCATGCTTTGTTCCTTCTAGCTTGTTATCAAAAATTAATTGGCATAAGCCTTTTCCCTATACCAGTTTTTTTGGATTGATAACCAAATCAAATTCCTAGATTTTTGCAATCCAACTACCTCTTTTCATCCGAAACTCCTACTGAGTTAGTATGGATTTAACCGTGGTATCAGGAACCAAGGCATTAGTGTGTGAATTCAAGATGTAGAAGTGGAAATGCTTTACTGCCTTCACCATTGCATAAGCATGCTTCTCCATGTTTGAGTACTTCAGCTCGTGAGCTTTGAGTGGATAGCTCATGAAAGAAATAGGAGATTCCACACCTTCTTGGTTTTGTTGAACCAGAATTGCTGAAAGCATGTGTTCAGAAGCATAATTATACATGGTGAAATCCTTGTTATAATCTGGACATACCAAAATTGGGGCGTGGGCAATAGTTGTCTTTATATCTTGGAATGCCAATTTGCCTTCTTCCATCTAGCTAAATGTGGCCTTTACCTTCATCATGTTTATAATATGGCGAGTCTTCTCAGCAAATTTAGGGATGAACCTTCTTAATAAATTCACCTTTCCAAAGAAAGAGTGAACCGCAGTCTTACTAGTGGGCAAATTGAGCTCTTGGATGGACTTGACTCTGTCTGAGTCAATCTTTATGCCTCCTTTGGACACAATGTGTCCAAAAAATTTCCCTTTTATTACTCCAAAAATTGACTTCTTAGGGTTTAAGGAAATGCCATTTTGGCAGTAATGCTCTAGCACTTATTGCAAGTGGTGCACATGATCCAAGCGATGCTTAGAAAAGACAATCAAGTCATCAATATAAACTATAATGGACTTACCCATCTCATCCTTGAAACCAAGGTCCATTGCTTTCTACAAGGTGGTGCCAACATTTATCAAGCCAAAAGGCATCCTTCTATATGTAAATGTGCCCCAAGGCGTGGTAAAAGTAGTCTTGTGTTGGTCTGCTTCACCAACTTTGACTTGATTATATCTTAAGAAGCCGTCTAGCATTGATAACATCTCTAAACCAATCATCGTCTAAAGTACTTGATCCATGATAGGCAAAGGATATTTATCCTTCAAGGATGACTGATTCAAGTTCTTGAAATCCACACAAAAGCAAATTTCACGTTTCTTCTTCCTTACAGGCACTATATTTGAAATCCATGTGGAATGATGGATTGGGAAGATTATCTTAGCATTTAGCATTTTTTTTATTTCAGACAAAATGGTACCTAATATCTTTGGGTTATACTACCTAGAATTTTACCTGTAAGGTGTCAATCAACCTTGAGAGGAATGTCATGTCAAATTACATCAAGCTTGAGTGACTTTAGGTCATCATAGGAGTAAGCTAAGATGTCCATGTACTGACGGAGTAGAGCAATGAACTTGAATCTCTCCTCTAGAGTGTTGCATTTTCCAATGTTCACCATTTTGGGATCATCCTTGGTACCTAAATTTACTTGATCAAACTCCTAGGAGGAGTTTGAATTAGTTTGTTGCTATTTGATGAATTTGCCATGTTTGTCAAACAATTTTTCAAGAGAAACTAGGCCTTTGAGAATTTTATTCTCTTTTAGATATAGGAATTCTTCATCTGGGCTTAAACTTGATTCAGGAGTGAGTTAAAGCTATTGATGCTTACTACCTTCGAAATGCAGCCATTCAAAGCCATCTTTTTGTTTCAGGAAGGTAATGATTTGGCTGTCATTGTTAAACACCTACCAATGACTGGCATTATCAGGTACACTTAGTTGAAAGACCAACTCAATAGTGTACCTGTCTCCTTTGAATTCTAGGTGAGGAACCAATAGAGTGGCTGAAATAGCCAGTGTGCCCAGTCATTAAATTCTCTAGGAATAGCAGAGATGCTAAAAGCATCAAAGCTTTCAATTTGATCCTAGACTAGATTATGATAGTGGCACAATCTTTCATTCTTGGTTTGATATAAGTTTCTCACCTGACAAACCACTAGTTTAGCATCTCCTTTAGCATGAAGGAGCTTGATGCCTTTGTCTCGAGCAGCCCTCAATCTAAACAATAGAGATTCATACTCAACTATGTTATTGGTATTATTGAATTGTAACTTGTAAGATGAAGGAAAAATATCTCCTTGAGGAGATATCAGCACAAACCCAGCTCTTGAATCTGTAGAGGAGTAGCTACCATCAAATTCAAGAATCCATACCTCGTTAGACACTACTTTTTCATTGAGTTCTTCTTCATTTGGAGGGGGAGATTCTTCCACATTTTCATTGCACTCTACAAATTCTTTTGTTGTTCTTTTTGAAGTAATTTTTAGGTTATCACATTCAATAGCTTCACTAGGTAGCTCATGGACTTCTTCTATGGTCAAGAAGTAGTTACCCATGCCTGAAGACTCAAACAAAATTTGAGCTTCAGATGCTGAGGTCTGGGTAACCACATATTTCACTTCTTTCTCAAGGAGTAGCCTCTTCATAACACCCTTGACTGGAATCCTTGCTTCGGATAGGTCCATGCTCAATTAACCTCCAACATCCTTGTAGAAGTTTCATATAAGAAGGATGCCATATGAAGCTGGGACATCGGCCACCAAGACAATCATCTTGATCTTCTTGTCTAGGAAACACTGCAAATGTAAATTGGGCATCCTTAATTTGCCCCAACAGGGGTACTTGCTTGTTCTCCATGGAGAATCATCTACCAAATGTTTTGGTCAGTTTGAGGCCAAGGGATTTAGCCACTTTGGCAGGCATGACATTGTCTGAAGCTCCAGAATCAATGATGCAATTGTTTAGTTGATGTCCATTTATCAACAACGAGACATAAAAAGGTTCAGTTCTACCAGGAGCAGCAGGAGGATTAATGACAAGGTTGTTCCTAGTGAGTGCATTCTTGAGGGAATCATGAGACACCTTGGGAATTACTTGTCCTATAAGGATAGCCTAGTTTTTAACACATTGAACTAGTTTGTCTAATTGCTCAGGGTTGGACTGCAGAAATTTAAATTTAGACATTTGAATTTTGGTTTTCTTTATATGGTCAATGATATCAAATGTTGGAAATGAACCAGGCCCAGAGGATGGAGTTCATCCTTTAAATTTTTGAGAGGGGAACTAATGGACTATGAATTTAAAGTTAAAGGCATAGGGATATTCGGTGTACTTACCTTTCTCACAATCATCGGGTCTTTTGGCTGGAAAGGTAGAGTGGTTCCCCACTTAGCAATTGAAATTGTTGGTTGAGGTCGCTCCTCTATTTTCTCCTTATCAGCTGGTTGAGATGATTGATTCTTGGACCAGGTGAATATAGTATATGATCCCTCAGCTACATTACCTTCACTTTTGGGTTTGTCCTAATAATTCAGGAAACCAATATTGGAGTCACTAGCTAATTCTTCTTCTTCCTTAGTGAAGAGATTAGCGTCATCTTCAGGACTCAACTCAGGCTAGAATGAGAAGTCTGATTCAGTTTCAAGATATCCAACCACTGAGTTAGTTGGAGGTGCTTCAATGGCAAGGTTATTCCTCTGAGGGGGAGGAAGATGATTGGTTTTCCCTTGATTTTTGGCAGCACTACCTTGGTAGGAATGATTAGGGAATGTCCTCCTTGGTACATCTTTGTATGAAGGAGCAAATGACATCTCTTGTGTCACTTGTTTTTTGAGGACCAGCAATTCATTTGCTAGCTTCTAAACTATTGGATCAGTAGTGGTTGAAGGTGAGTACTCAAAGAAAGAAGAAGATTTACCTCTATTTGGATCTCTCCTTATCTTTCCTACCAAGATAAGGTCATCTTCAACTTCATTAGCCAAGTCTTGAGCAACCTCAAGGTCTATGTGGCCAGCACGTCTTAGTAGAAAACTCACTTCAGGTAGCTTTGAGTTGATGAAGCATTTGAGGTTTTTAGGTGTTGGCTGAGCAATTATAGGAATCATGTTCCTTAGCTTGTCAAACTTTGCAATGAAATCCCTCATAGGTTCATGAGGTTCCTTCTTCATCTGTGTGAGCTGGGCCAGTAAGGCATGTGCATCTTCTGCAGGCTTGAACCTTGCTTCAAATTTAGCTTTGAGTGTGTCCCAGTGAGTTACTGACCTAGCCTAAAAATGGTAGAACCAGTCTGCAGTGGCGTCTTGTAGTGTTTCCATGAAAATCCTGACTACCACATCTTCAAATTTCATGCCTATCACACCATAGGCTATGCTAAAAACTGCAATGTGTTCATCAGGGTAAACTCTCCCATCACTAAAGAATTTAGGGAAATTTTTCCTTGAGCTGTGTGGAAGTTCATGTAGGGGTGGAGTCAAATTGAGTGGGCTAAATGAGTTACTCCAGGAGCCTTAAACTGCCATGATTAGATTATGAAAAAGAGGGATAACAAATATGGGTGGTGTATGTATAGGCAAAGCTCTACTGACAATAGAAAAAGTAGCTCTACCTTGTGTTGGTGACTTGGTATGGGTAGGAGGAACACTCCTAGATCATTGAACTTGAAGTTGGGGAGGGAATAAGTCAAAAATTCCTTGTTGCACCAACTCAAAGATAGGGTCAACAACACCTTGAATTCTTTGGCTTTTGGTATAGCATGGAGTTTCCAGATTGTGAAACAAAAATGGAAAAGGACTGGTCTAGCTTTAGCTTGAATCTTGAGGCTTTAAACTGCTTGTCCTTCCCTAGCAAAGTTGCCAAAAAGCTGTTGGGTGATATTTTGTCACCAGCATACTGATGAGCAAAATAGTTCTGATCATCCACAGCAAGGGAGATGGGTCATCCAACATTGCAGGTTTACCACATCCAGAGGGGACAAATCTCTCCTCTCATCAAGGGGAGGTTCCCTATAAGTATGAAGGGGCTATATACTATATATATAAGCAAAAAATAACACTTAGGGGTAGGATACACCATCCATCTATCTTATTTTAGAGATGATGTTCACAAAAAAAGGAAAAAACCCTGGTGAAAACATTGAAAGCACTATTTTTCTTTCAGAAGTGTGCTTGTAGGGAATATAGGATTTTCTTTCAGGTAGTAACACGTAATTGGTGACCAAAGGTGTAGTAACCAACAGACTGAGATGTAGCCTAAAGTCTCCACCTTGACTATCTATGAGTGAAACACGAAGGATAATGAGGGCACAAATTCATCCCAAGGTCCTTTACACAGGAACAAAAAATAAACACACACTAAAGATAACTATGATAGCACAAAGTCTAAAAGTAACTGGCTTTAGGACACCTTCTTGATTACTTCCACTAGTTCTAATTATTAGATCAAATAAACAAGAATTCTCTTAGAAAATAGAAATAAGAACAATTTTCTAAAATAGCATAAGCTATAATAGCACAAAGTCTACAAGTAAATTGCTTTCTTATTCAGATAAAATAATATGAACAACAATCTGAGCTCAAAGTCTCAGTATTCACCTTTCAATTTGGGCAAAGTTTTACTTCTAGTAACGAGAAGATATCCTTTTGTATCAAAATAGAGATTACATTATATAGTAGTGAAGAAAGGCCTGGCACTTTGTTCCATGAAATGGCCCATGCTATGCATTCAACATTTTCATTTCTGTTAGGGAACCATGCTAGATCAGGGTGGTTGCCTTAACTATGGCATGTCATTTTATCTAAAATGTCCTCTCTTAGGTCTGGATCATCTAGTGCTTTTCTTGGTGTTTGCGCAACTGTCTCCTTGCCTTTACTTCATGGAAGAAAAATAGGCCGCATTCTTGATTTGGTGTGCTCAGAAGTCTACTTGATCCACTATTTCACCTACTAGAAATAACTCCCCTATTAGATATTTCTAATCTTTTGTATTGTTTTTCTCTTCCCTATAGTAATTTGGACTCTTAGGTTCTTCTTTCAGTCAGTCGCTTGATTCATTTTTCAAATTCTGCACCATATTCAAATATTAACGGGTATTCCATTACACTAAATTTGACGTCCACGGGGCCGTCAAAGGTTGCCAACTGCTTGAACCATTATGAATAATGAACCTATAAGGCTCCTTTCCACCTAAGTCTTTCAAATCTTCTTTTTGTGTCTTTATCAAGCCTTTAGAACACTCTGAAGGGAAGTATTTCTACTCATTTTTTACTTTTTACATTCAGAAGAAATAAGAAACTGAAGTTAAATGGTCAGTGGTTAGATGATACCTGGATGAACTTGTGCACTGTATCCAAACGATTGAAGGAGCTCCTCTTTGGCTGTGGAGGATGACACCTATAGATAAGAAAGACTTAAACAAAGAAAATGTTAGATAGATATATGGTGGACTACCAAGCAAAGCTCGGTCCCAAAAGTGCAAAGACTTCCTTGAGGGATGACAGTCCACTTATTTGACAAAAGAGTGTTGCTAGAAAGAGAAATAATGAAAGGCTAAAGAAGAGAAATAGATAACATATACCTAATTCCTACAATTTTCCTCTCACAGTCACTGATGCCAGTTAGTCTGTCGTCATCAGTTGGTCAATGTTGCCGACGTCAGTTAGGCTGCCGATGTCGGTAGGGGCAATGGGCCTTGATGCCGATGTCAGTAGGGGCAATGGGCCTTGGACAAGTTTTAGGGTATATCTGCGGTCAATATAATGGTTTGAGAGATTCAAAAGGGTTGTGTAGGGATGTAGGACAGTGGACAGAGTCTTAAGAAGGATAAAGGTAGGGGACAGATTGTCAAAATGGGTTAGGATAAAAGGAAGGCTTTTCAGCCTCTCTAGGAAGAAAGCCGGATTTAGTCTCAACAGTACTCAGAAATAGCCAATGGACTAATTACCAATGCATTTTAGAAATACTAAAATATAAACAAGAAGAATACTTACCTCTTGGTGGAGAACCAGAAGTGTAGAAGACTTGTTCCCGTTATGGCTGATGCTGAAGACCTCATGCAATGTTTCAATTTGGTGTGGAGTGAATTTTGTAGAGTTTATTAGCCTGGAGAGTGATGATAGAATGTTGATGCCTCATCCCAAAGCTTGCCTTTGATCTGTAAAGAGTCGAGGAGCAAGAGAGAATCTAGATCCCAGGGTAAGAGAATTAGCATTCAGGGGCAAGAGCCGAGGTTAGAATTTAGTTTTAAGTAACCGATATCGGTGATACCACCGGCGTCGACCGACAGTTGACCAACATCGATGGCTAGAGAATGGGTAAAAAGGCTATTTTTAGTCTTTTGCTCATTCCTCCATCTGCCAAGTTTAGTTGTCATTAGTGAACGGTCCAAAGGCAGATTTATTAGGCGTGGAGGTTAGTGGGAGAGTTAGAATAAGTCTTAGGTAATTATGATTAGTCATAGGGTGATAAATGGTCTAAGGGCGAGGAATCCAAGGTGAGGTGTCTAGGGTGATGTCATTAATTTAAAATAATTAGTTTATTTTAAATTAATAAAGGTGTGTAAGGGACCAAGGGGAGTTGACACTATTTTGGTGTCTACATTTGCCCCTTTTTGTCTTGTTGGCTGTTCTTGACGAACTGCAAGACAAAAATAGGAGTAAGTTGCCCCATGTATGGGATAAGGTGTAGGTTGCCCCAAGTATGGGATGAGGTCTTTTTATCTTGTTGGTTGTTCTGACGAACTGCAAGACAAAAATGAGGTGTTTTTGCCCCAGATATGGTGATGAGGTATTCCCCCTCAAAGCGGGAGTCGAGGGAAGGTAACCTAATATCGAGTGCCAATTTGACAGGCAATGGATGTGTATGGCGAAGTTGGAGTGTGAACGATATAATAGTTGAGATTGCATGTATACCACTTCATGTGATAGGTAGGTCAAATTGTCATAGGCAAGGTCGAAGAGTGCTAAAATTGAAGTAACTGGGCCCCAGCTTTTAGTCGTAGCTGATTGGGTTATTCGATCCAAGATGTAGCTCCAATGGTCATCATGTTCCAAGTATCTTAGGCTCAAGAAGTTCTCTTGGAAAACATAAAAATGTCACAAGTAGTGGGGATCAACTGGAGTGCGATCTGATACTTGTGAGGGTCGTGGACAATTTGCTAACTATTCGTGAGGTAGCATATGCAATCAAAACAACCAAGGCATAGTTGTCTCAAAAGTGGTTGTGGTCTAAGGAGATAGTCATGATCTCCAAGGTCATTGGTCGAGTCAGGCTAAGATATAAGTCATCTCAAGTGTAGTTTGTTGTGGATGGGGAGATGTATGCAATCTCCAATGTGCCCCATGAGAAATATAAGGTGACTTCTACAGTGTCAGGGCTGGTTGTTTGGTCATGATTTTGGGTTGGTATAGATAGTTGGTCCATTAGATGGACAGATGAAGGAATGTGGCCGAGCTAACCCCAGAAGACTTCATGTCAATTGAGTGATGCCTACATAGCCCCTGTTTGAAGGGCCTCAGGCCAATGTAGTTCTCCCCAAAAGGGAAGAGGAGAGTCGATAATGGATTGGGTTTGATTAGGTTAAGCCATGGTTAAAGGTGAAATAGTTTGTCCATCAGGCAGATGAACAAACGAATGGCCGATGTCATTAGGGAGACGAACGGGCAAATGGCCGAGCTAACCCCAGAAGACTCCGTGTCAACTGAGTGCTGCCTACATAGCCTCTATTTCAAGGGCCTCAGGCCAATGTAGTTCTCCCTAAAAAGGGAGGAAGGAGTTCAAAGTGGTTGATAGGTTGGTTTGGTCAGGTTAGGGTTGTTTAGCATTTCTCATATGTGTGATGGTACATGCTTTGAAATGATGAATGTATGATGATGTTACAGCCTTTTCCATATTATGTGATGGTGTATTCTGTAACATTGGTTATGTGGTTTTTCATTGCTAACAATTTTCCATATTGGTAATGGAGGTATGCTAAAAATGAAATGAGTATATTTATACTTCAGCACATTCCCACATTGGTGATGGTATATGCTTGACATAAATTGAGTTTGGTCGATAGTTTCCATGTGTATTGTTTTCCATAGAAACTAGTGTGAATGGGATATGATGATTTATGATGTCATGATGTTATGTTATTGGTTTGTTTTGGTTTGAATTGGTTTGGTTGGGTTTGGTTGTATGTGATGAAGATGTAAAAAAGAAGTGAAAGGCGCGTTGCTCTTTCATTGACAAGGACTATAATGATAGCATAGATAAGCTTTTTGCAAACAAAATCTCCGTTCATGCATTACGTCGTAGATGATTGGTTGGTGTTAGAGAAGTATTCGAATCACTTGACATTAAGTGAGCTCGAAATCCCTTGAGTATATTGGGGTGATAGGTTTGATGATGTGAGATGTGAGGATAGCGTAACCCTTGTTAGCAAGGATAACTTTGCCCCTTTTATAGGTGACCCTGAGAATGACTATAGGCAAGTCCATGACTTAATAGCTTGTCAGTCAATTTTTTTTTATTTTTTAATTAATTTTTTGGTAGACTGATCAATGCTGGAAGTCTACGTGGGGATGTTGTTTTTTTTTGTGGTCATATGTGAAGCTAATCGATGTGGGAAGCTTCTGAGAGTGTGCTATTTGTAGCAAGATTTGGGCATAGCCATCCTTCGAGGGATTGGTCTATATTTTGCTTTGTATGGTTGAATGTCTTTGAATAGTTGTCCTTCAAGGGAGCAGTCTATCAATTATAGCAATTATGTAGCTGTCATTTGAGGGAGCAGTCTACATTTATATTTTTATGACCTTTTTTTAGGCATCCCAGGTTTTTGTGGACTAAAGTAGTAGTCATGGACTAGACTATAGAGGTTTAAGGTTTTCCCCTTTTAGTAGGATAAAGCATTAATGCAAAAAGGATTAACTAATGTTTGTAAGAAAAGAAGGGAATAGGAATGAGGATGATAGGGGTTACTCAAGGGATGAGCTCAAGTTAAATATCAAGTGAATGAGTACTTGATTAATAGTAGAATGGTCGTATATGCAAGGCATTAAGGGGCTCAGGTTCTGGCCAGCCTTCAAGGGAAGACAGACGATAAGTCCCTAATCCATACTTGTGTAAGGTCTGAGTCAATTAGGAGCAAACTTTCCCCATTTGCTTCTTTCCAAATTGGTCACATGTTGGTCTTCTGTAGGGACGAGATCTCCAATTTTGAAATCTTGCTCTTTCAGATTATTGTTGTGGGCATGGTTTAGTCGATGTTGGACGTGAAGTCGGTTAGTAGGTTGTTGGCATTTTGTACAATGCTAAACATAGTTGTTGCAGTCTTGGTTAAGAGTGGGCCAATAATAGCCCAAGTGGTGGATGCGCTTGGCAACTGAGTTACCACTAAAATGTTCTCCACAAATCCCATCATGGACTTGTTTGATGACATGGGAAGTCTCAGTGGTTGTTAGGCATTGGATAAGGAGGCTGTCTAGACCTCATTTGTAGAGAAGTCCCCCTAACATGGTGTAGCGAGCAGTGTTTTTGATAAAAGCTCATCATGAATTGCTAGAGAGATTAGGAGGCATGATAAAATATGTTAAGTAGTCAACAAGTCGCTTATACCAAGCGTTATGTGGACTAGAGAGGTTAGGAAGAATTTCCCCCAGAGATGATGGTCGAGACATGTCCAAGATAAAAATCTTGGGTTGTGTTGGTTGAGAGGTCTTGACGAATACTAGATATGTCAAAGGTGTAGAAGTCTGGTCTTTTCCTTTATCTTTCATGGTTTGTGACCTGGTGGCCACATTAATGGTGTTGATTTCGAACAAAGGGGGTGAAGGTGGTAGAGGGACCATAGTCTGATGATGGGATCTCGAGTTAGGTGAGGATGTTTGGGAGACATGGGATGTTGTTAGTAGTTTGTCAAAGGGGTCCTTAATGAGAAGGGTGCCCTTTTTTAGGTGTTGGCAAATGACAACCTTAAGGGCACAACAATGCTCGGTATCATGTCCAGGTGTGCAATGATACACACAAATTTTAGTGTCATCAAACCAGGTTGGTTTTGATCCGTGATGTTTGTATGGCCTAATAGGTGGGAGGGTGATGCTAGAAGACTGTAATAATTGGTGTAACATCAATGCATAGCAACCCTTTAATGGGTATGTGCTTTTTGTTGCAGTAGAGGTTGACAAATTATGTCTAGAAGTTGTAGGGGTTGACAACTTCTGTTTAGAAGTTGTAGAGGTTGACAACTTCTATTTAGGAGTTATAGGAGGATTTTTTTGTACCATCTTTTTATTTGGTGGTGTGACCACACGCGTAGATGGCACTTTCATGTTGAAAGGTGTTAGATTTAGAGGAGGTATGTTTTTGTCAGGTATTGGATGTAATGGAGGTGTTTTGCCTTTGTTATGTATTGGAGTTAGGAGCACTCCTATTAAGGTGGATGGATGTGGGCCCAAAATAGAGGATGATGATGATGGTGGGGGAGGAGTTCTCTGGCATGGAATAGTAGCCTTCTTTAGTTTGGAGTGAGGACCACTATTGTGTGAGGCAAGGTTCAATTTTGCCTTCACTTGTGGGTGAGTGAAGTTTGATATGGGGTAAACACCAAGAGATTTAACCTGTCTTGGTATGATGGACGCCTGCAAAAGTTTGGATTCAGGTGTGAGCAGAAGCATGTGAGACATAGCGATCTCAGGCAAAAGGTGAGAGAAAATCATCACTGGATCTCCCTCGGTCGAAGTGGGTGAAGTGACAAGTTCTTCTCTTGGTGGAGAAGGGATTGGAGGATGTGGCTCTTCAGTTGGATAGAGCGCAGGGCTGATCATGGCTTCTGCGTGTGGTTGAGGAGCGGGAAAAGTATGATCCCCCATTGTTGATAAGAAGAATGAAGGCGAGATAGCCAGTGTTGGAATCGTCAAGGCATCCTCCAATATGGGAGAGGTCAAAATAGCCTCTCCTACATGTGAAAGAGGGGTGGATAGAGGACAAATAGGAGAAGAAGGGTCTTCTTCTCATGGTGGAAAAATAGGAGAAGAAGGGTCTTCTACCAATGGTGGACAAATAGGAGAAGAAGGCTCTTCTACCTATGGTGGACAAATAAGAGATGAAGGCTCTTCTACCTGTGGTGGACAAATAGGAGAAGAAGGCTCTTCTACCTGTGGTGGACAAATAGGAGAAGAAGGCTCTTCTACCTGTGCTAGACAAATAGGTTGACTAACCTCTTCAGACTATGGGAGAGGTTGGTTAGAAACCATGTCGACCATGCGTATATTACGCTCTTGAAGGTCATCGACTATGGTCTTAATGTTATTCTAATTTGGGGGATGGTTAGGGAATGGTTGTCTAAAGACATTCATGTTTTGGTTAGCCGGCGCATTTGGGTTATCCAAAACAAGATCCCCTTTGTCCAACATGTCTTGAATAACATTTTTGAAGGTTTTACAATTTTTTGTGTCATGACCCTTGACACGATGATAATTACAAAATTCATTTTCCCTATACCAGGCAGGGATGGCTTTTGAGGGGTCAAATTGGGGTGGTCAGATTTGAGGGAGATTAAGGACCCCCTGCTTGACTAGTTTATCCAAAATGGAAGTGTATGATTCTCCTATTGGAGTATATTGACACTATACATGTCATTGTTGGAATTGTCTTGTGATGTATTCTGATGTTGAAGGTTGAGGTTGGTTGCTTGTTTTTGAAGATGATGGTCTAACAACCATAGCATTTGCCACTCCATTGGATTTGGAGTTGGATGAAAAAGGTTTGGAAGATGAAGGGTCATTGGATTTTGCTTTAGTATTTTTACTATGCAATGTGACCTTGTCTTCTTCAACAGCGTAGAGTTCAAGCTTTCGGTCCATGGTGAAAGCTTCATCAAATGTGCAGAATGTTTGAACCCGCAAAGTAGATGAGATGTGCTTGGCACATGCTCGTGAAAAGATTTCAATGAGCTCAGGTTGAGGTAATGAAAAGGAGAGTTGGTTGATCAAACCTCTCCAACGAGCAACAAAGTTAGCTATTGACTCATCGTCAAATTTTTTAATAGAATAGAGGTCTGTAATGGAGACCTTAGTGATGTTGATTGAAAAGTGCTTGAGGAATAGTTGGGCGAGTTGAGTGAAAGAAAAAATGGAATGAATGGCAATAAAGTTATACCAGTCAAGGGTAGCACCAGAAAGTGACATGGGAAGTGTGTGAAGTAGTAACGCATCATCGTGTGCTATAAGGTAGCAAGCATGTCTAAACGCTCGTAGATGTTGTTGTGGGTCCTCTTTACTCTAAAATTGAGTAAATTTGGGGAGTTCCCACTGGTTAGGATATGGTCGAGTAGGCACCGAAGGGTGAATAGGTTCATTACATATTTGTTCATATGAGAGAACATTTCTTGAACCCAAAACGGATGTCTCAAGATTAGACATCTTATTCATCAACATCTTGATTAGATCGGTTGATGGATTTGCAGGTGGGGTGCCCTCTAGGTTATAAGGCATTTGGAAGGTGTTAGATGGAGCATATGACATAGTTGGTTGTGCTTGTATAGGCACAACATATTGGTAACTAGTCATAGGGACTGTTGTTGAAGTCAAGGGTGGTTGTGTCATAAAGTTGGGGGGCACAAATTGACTAGGTGCCACTGAAGTAGGTTGGATGGTGGCAAAACTAGTTAGAGGATAGGTAGTTACTCTTGTAATTATGGGTGCAAGAGTGGGTGGGATAGAAACTAGCAAGTTTTGAAAGGGTGTTGAACTTGTTTGAATTGTTTGTGGTTGAGGGGGTATGGAAACCCCAATAGAGGTAGGTCCAGAAATGGAAGGAGAGACCACACTTTGAAGATTGGTCATGGTCAGGTTGTTAGTTGAGGCAATGGCCTGGGTGACCATGGGTTGGCTTATAGAGGCTATTGATATGATTTCCATTTCAACTAAGGAAGTTGGCATCCCATAAACTGGGTTGCCTGAAGGATCTCACGTTTGACTTCTCGTGAGATAGTGCTGAAGAGCCTTGACATTGAGGTCAAGGAACCTTTCAAAGTCTTGGTCCCCTTCGGGAACAATAGGGGGTTGAGTTGGGGTTGGAGTACGCTCAATGTCTGAAGGATACTCCATTAGAGGACTTGTTATGAAGGGAGAAGGTGGAAGTGGTTGTTGCCTTGCGTGGTCAACAAGGGTTTTGGTTTGACTATGTGTTAAAACCATCCAAGGAAAAATAGATTCAGGTTCTAAAAACTATATGTTTCAGCCTTAGAAAACCAGAACTTGTTTTTAACAGCAAAAAGGTCAGGTTTTTAGCTTGTTGTTTGAGAAGAAAAAAAATTGATAGTGATCGATGTCGATAGAAAAATTGATGTCGATGAAGTAAGTTGCCAATGTCGATCAGATAACCAATGTCGGTGAAGATCAGTTGCTGACGTCGGTGGAAAAATTGATGTCAGTTACTGTGTATTTCCAAAAACTCAGAAAACTGAAAGTTTTTGGAAGAAAGAAGAAAGTTCTGAGTTGTTTTTTGGAGCTCATAATAATGCATCCTTACCAGCTCAAAAAACTAGATAAAAATAGAACAATAGATGAAGGCAAGCAAACCTTAAACGTTAAATTCCTAAGAATAAATTTTAGAGTCATGTTGGCTTATGCCTTAGAAAAATATGTTTGGGAATTGGGCTTTTAGAATGGGTCCTAAGAGAGGCAGTCTAAGGTTGGTTTTGGGTTATGTTTTGGTGCTCAAAAGTCTGTGTTAGGTTCCGTACGTGGCTTGGTGCTATGGGCTTGCTCCCCTCAGTTCATGAGCCCAGAGCTAAGCTGGATCACTTAGCCAATATATACTTCCCCTAGAGTTTATACTCTGCCAGAGAACAGTGTGGGTTCTCCTCTTGGTAGTGAAGTCCAAGTGGGATCGCTAAGAAGGGTAAGGTATCCGCTAGGTGATGAAATCCTAGTCAGGCCTTGTCTCAGGTATGTTTAGATGTTTAATTGTGAATGTGGTCAGGTTGTGTAACATATGTGCACTATGATTTGTTCATAATGCATTTTAATTACTAAGTGAGAGGGTTAAATATGCATTCAAGCAGGAATGAAATGCAATAGATTTTTAACCCAAAATGGAAATGTTTTGTTTGGATGCAAACAAGTGAAGAAAAGGTTAAGAGTATGAATTTTCACTACTCTAAGATGCAAGGAAAAAGTGACAAGAAGAAAAAGAAAGAAGTTCTTTTTAACTTGTGATTATGATTTCTTTTCGAGATAAAGAGATAGAAGAAGGATGCAAGAAGAAAAATTTTCCTAATGCACCTATATGAAAGTTTACCTTTAGAAGAAATGAACCCAAGGAAAACTCCAGGGTCCCACCAGGTGTGCCAGAATGTTTCTACTCATTTTTCACTTTTTACATTCAGAAGAAATAAGAAACTAAAGTTAAATGGTCAAGGGTTAGATGATACTTGGATGAAGTTGCGCACCGTATCCAGACGATTGAAGGAGCTCCTCTTTGGCTGTGGAGGACGACACCTATAGATAAGAAAGACTTAAATAAAGAAAATGTTAGATAGATATATGGTGGATTACCAAGCAAAGCTCGGTCCCAAAAGTGCAAAGACTTCTTTGAGGGATGACAGTCCACTTATTTGACAAAAGAGTGTTGCTAGAAAGAGATATAATAAAAGGCTAAAGAATAGAAATAGATAATGTGTGCCTGATTCCTACAATCTACCTCTCATATTCGCCGATGCCAGTTGGTCAGCCGTCATCAGTTGGTCAATGTTGCGGACATCGGTTAGGCTACCGACATCGATAGGGGCAATGGGCCTTGATGCCGATGTCGGTAGGGGCAATGGGCCTTGGACAGGTTTCAGGGTATATCTATGGTCAATAAAATAGTTTGGGAGATTCAAAGGGTTGTGCAGGGATGCAGGACAGTGGACAGAGTCTTAGGAAGGACAAAGGTAGGGGACAGATTGTCAAAATGGGTCAAGATAAAAGGAAGGCTTTTTAGCCTCTTTAGGAAGAAAGCCGGATTTAGTCTCAACAGTACTCAGAAATAGCCAATGGACTAATTACCAATGCATTTTAGAAATACTGAAATATAAACCAGAAGAATAGTTAGCTCTTCGTGGAGAACCAAAAGTGTAGAAGACTTGTTCCCGTTATGGCTGATGCCGAAGACCTCGTGCAATGTTTCAATCTAGTGTGGAGTGAATTCTATAGAGTTTCTTAGCCTAGAGAGTGATGATAGAATGTTGATGCCTCATCTCAAAGCCTACCTTTGATCTGCAAAGAGTCGAGGAGCAAGAGAGAATCCAGATCTTGGGGTAAGAGAATTAGCATTCGAGGGCAAGAGCCGAGGTTAGAATTTAGTTTTAAGTAACCGACGTCGGTGATACCGCCAGTGTCGGCCGATGGTTGACCGACGTCAATGGCTAGAGAATGGGTAAAAAGGCTATTTTTAGCCTTTTGCCCATTTCTCCATCTGCCAAGTTTAGTTGTCATTGGTGAATGGTCCAAAGGTGAATTTATTAGGTGCGAGGGTTAGTGGGAGAGTTGGAATAGGTCTTAGGTAATTATGATTAGTCATAGGGTGATAAATGGTCTAAGGGTGAGGAATCCAAGGTGAGGTGTCTAGGGTGATGTCATTAATTTAAAATAATTAGTTTATTTTAAATTAATAAAGGTGTGCAAGGGACCAAGGGGAGTTGACAGTATTTTGGTGTCTACAGGAAGGTGTCCCTTCGAGCTTTTCAAACGGTCCTTTTTTAAGTGTCAACTACCCCCGCAAGGGTACCTACTCTTTGAGATATTTTGAGCAGCCTTCGGGCTTAATTTCCTTTGGAGGACTATTGTTTCTTTATTTCCTTCAGATAATTTTTCCAAAGGAATTCCTTCGAACAATTTTTTTGAAAGAAATCCTTCCTTGGCTCTGCATCCTTGACATGTGGCATGCTCTATTGCTTTGAAACTTATTAGAAACTTAAAGAAAATGGGACCCACAACACTTCTTACTTGAGCAGCCTAAAAATGGGAATGCAGATGCAGACACTTGTCATGCTCTACTAAGTTATAACAAGACAGGTGGCATGTTCTACTTAACTTATAGAAGCTTTAGATACCTTTGAGAGTCCTACAGAAGATGACACGTGGTAGCTTTTGTAGAGATTTTAAAAACACTACAAAAACATTCGAGACTCATTTGGATTCACGCAAATGATGCCACTTGGTGTGCTCTGCTTGCTTCAACAACTCACTCAGGGCCCACCACAATCCTTACGAAACAAAGAAGCAAAAGGAAGAAACTGTGGATGTTGACACTTGTTGGCTTCCACCAAGCTTTTCAAGGGACACGTGGCAACTTCCCCTGCTTTTTAGAAAAACATATTGAAACCTTCCGCCCTCACCACTTGGCACCTTCCATGGAACTCTGAGAGAATCTTATTGAAAGAAGCTTTATAAGAAACTCGAAACATGGATGCAGACACTTGTCACACTCCGCTGAGTTTAGCCACTCACTTGGGGCCCACCACAATCCTTTCAAAACAAAAGGGAAAAGCTATGGATGCTGACACTTAGTGCACTCTGTAGAGTTATCATGGGACACGAGGTGATTTCCATCGTATCTAAAAGCAAATTATAATGGGTCTTGGAAGATGACACTTGGTAGCTTCCACTTAACTTTATGAGGGACACATGGTGGCTTCTGCCACTTTTTGAGGTTTGATCTTTCATGGAGGGAACTTGCCCTTCAGGGTCCTTTGGATGCCTTCAGTTTTTGATCTTACAGGTTTATCCAGGCTCTTGGAAGACCTTTTGAACTTTCTGTAAAGTTCGTAGTTTTGAGGCCTTGAAGTCCGTATAAATTGAGTCTATAGAGACGAACCTATAGAGTCCATAGAAACTGAAAAAGCTTTGAAAAATGAAGAACTTGAATGCTCAAGACAATTTTTGAAAAGGGAAGAGAGGATTTTGGTCTGTAAGACCAAAATAGTTCATGCATTGTCCCAAAAATGAGAAGTCTATTTTTAGGGACAATAATATCTACAATAGGAAAATTATTGTGTTAAACTCAGACGTATTATATGTTAAATTTATTAAACTATGATAAGTTATAAATGAAAATTACAACTATGCTAGATATAAAAAATGATATAAAAGAAGGTACTTATTTGCTTATGATGTTAATGCAAATTTGGATTTGGAATAGGCAGAAAGTAAGTGGAAATATAGTTTGAAATATTCATTAGATTCTAGATCTAGTGCCTCTAGATCTTTGGAAAATTATGTCAACCCTGGACAGTTGCATCGACACTACTATCTAGGTTTGATGCTAGTGTCCTATACATAATATTTACTAAATTAGGATGCAACCACCTGGATGCTTCTGGGTTTGGCTTCACTTTTATTTTAGTGCATTCAAATTTGGGTCATGAACTATCGCTCCTAGTGAAATGGTAAAACCCTATCTTTTCATCTTTAATGTGACCTTGAGAAAAATGGCTTAGTAGTCACACAATACCGAGATGACCCACAATGACCCCACTATCAAAAGGCATTGTCTACATATCCAATACTCTAGAAGAGGGCCTTAAACTCATGTAGTTCTCCCCTATGTGTTGCCTTATGTGTGAATCATGCAATATGTAAAGTGAATACAATAGTGACCTAGCTTGTGACTTATAAAATATGACCTTATAAATGTTCCTTTTGTACTTTAGACCTATATATGTGTTGTACATATGACTTGTGTGGAAATAGGGAAGCTTTGATCAATTGAGTGTTTGATAGTGTTTTCTAATAAGTGCCTTAGTCTCTTTGGTCTTTTTCAGGTGAGTAATGAATGAGGATTGATATTATATTTATACCAATCCTATCAAGATATAAATTGTATTAAATCACTTAATCCAACCATTATAATACATTTCATTTGTAAACTGGATGACTTTAGGGCACTGGACACTTGTGTTGGGATAGGACAATAACATCGATGCTACTATATATCCCAAACATTAGTGCATAGGGAATAGGAAAGCCTGCATAGGCTCAAAACTTGTAGAGGTGTAAGATAAGTATATTTTAAGCATTATGGACAAGATAGGATATTTGTGTCATCAATATAAGTATGTTTAGTCTAAGAGATAGGACAAGGGGCACAAGATCGAGTAGATGTGAGGGTTGTAAAAGCAAGGCATGTTAGAACTAGGGAGAATAGCCAAGGTATGAGTTTGTCAAGTGTACAATACTAAAGTGTTATATAATCACATAATATCATCTACATTTTACCCTTTTAATCTAGAAATTAAATTACTAGTTTAAATGAAAGTAATAAGTACTTAGGTGTGTAGCTTATCTTTGTTTGAGTTGAATTTGAGTGCTTTAATAGAGTTGAATTTGAATTCTTTACTGGTGATTGACCTACAAATAGGATCATGTTATATTTTATAATTAATGTATATAATTTGGGTTAAAATTACTTGAAATAGATTAAAATTAAAAGATTAAGGTTTAGGAGTACACCTATGTGTCGATGTCACTATCTTACCTATTGTTAAGTTATTTTTGCAAAAGATGTATCATTGTAAGGCTTTGAAATTGAGATTAGGATAAATATAGATAAATATTTAAAGTGCATATATCCAAAGAGATAGAGAGGGAGAGGTTAGAAGGCACATGCCCCCAAATTTGGATCAAAAATGAGTTGTCACTTGGTAATTGAGATTAGCTCAACTATGTAACCCAATGATACTTATAACCTGGTGAATTTGGATGATCAAGTCCAAACTAAAAATTTGTTAAGATTAAGTGATTTAATCATATCAACCATAACAAAAATATGTATTGATTACTATAATATATTGGCTCATTAAATTCCATAAAAGTTTGTAGGGTATTAGTACTACAATAGTTTTAAAATTTGAGATTGATTTAGATTTTGTAACATTAAGCACATGTTGCATAACATATGCACCTTAGATATGTCTCATGTTAAAACTATATATAAAAATGGTTCCATGTATATAATTCTACCACAACTATGAATATGAATCATATAATTATGTGTTTTGTTCAATTCAAATAACTGTGTAAGTATGGATGGCATGCTTCCAAAACATACCCCACTATATATGGAGAAATATAAAACATATAAATACCAATGTGGAGGACATGTTTCCAAAACATGCCCCCACTATAAATTAGAAATTTTAAATATCTATTAAGGGTGGAGAACATGCTTCAAAAGCATGCCCCCACTAAATATGTGAACCAATATAAGTACAATACTAAATTAATGTGGCTAACATGCTTCCAAATCATGCCCCCACTAAATCTAAAAACTATGAAATGTGGAATCCATGTCCATATGACATGCCTCCATTGAATCTACAAACTGGTATAAGTATCAAATACTAAATAAATATGGATAACATGCTTCCAAGGCAGGCCCCTACTAAATCTAAAAACTATGAATGTTTGTAAGCCATGTCTATATGACATTTCCCAACTAAATCTACAAACTGTTATAAGTATTGAATATTGAATAAATATGGAGAACATGCTTCTGAAGCACACCCTTGATAAATTTAAAAACCATGAATTTGTGGAAGCCATGTCCATAAGACATGCCCCCACTGAATCTAAAAATAGGTATAAATACCAAATACTGAATAAATATGGGTATCATTCTTCCAAAGCATGCCCCCATTGAACCTAAAAATTTTGAAATGTGTGGAATCCATGTCCATATGACATGCCCCCATTGAATCTATAAATTGGTATAAGTACCAAATATTAAATAAATGTGGAAAACATGCTCAAAAAGTATGCCTTCACTAAATCTAAAAATTGTGAATGTGTGGAAGACATGTCCATTTGACATGCCCCCACTGAATTTGTAAATTGATATACATATTGAATACTGAATAAATGTGCAAAAAAAATTTATAAAACATGACTCCACCAATATGCCCCCCATTTGAGGTGAATAAAAAATAGTACCTAGAAGTTACCTCACCTCAAAAGGGTAAGACAACTGCAAAATCTGTGAATGTATAGCATATAGAAGGAAACATCTCTAGGTAAATATATCATTGAGGCATGTAAAACCAATGTGATCACATCCAGGCCTAGAAGGAACACATGAAGTTGTGATATCATTAGGATCAAACTCATAACCAATAAAAGGTAATGTCAAGACTGGTGGTGATTTGTTTTGAATAAATGGTTTGATAATGTGAGTATCTATGTATGAAAAACCAACTGCACCATACGTTGGAGCTTCATTCTTATTGATTAATTTATGATTCATGGTAGCATTTAATTAAATTAATTATTTATTAAGTTTATTTTACTTGTTAGTGGGTTAATTTATTAGGTGGTCAAATCTATTGGGTAGTTATTATTGGTAAACTTCTCGAAAGTCTTTATAAGCTTTCTTTGTATAAAAATAAATCAAGTTTTACACTGAACATAATTTTGTTTTTACTCATCTGATACTTTGTACCATTTGTGGTAATAGAGCCATGTTTGAAGGAGGAAATTATTGATTTCAATCTCAAGCCCCTGTAGAGTGCTAGTTAAGGGGAGAGAGAAGAATATTTTTCACAATGCATTACAAATCCTATTGATTTTTTATGGCATAAAACCCTTTACGGTGTTGAAACTCTATCGAAGTTGAAATCTAATCAAGTTTTTGGATTGAACTACCCAAACTTGAATTAATTGACTCCTAAAATGGATAAGTTTATTGACTATCAAGAGGAGAGTTCTAGTTGTGTGTGTCTCAAGAGGTAGCCATGAATATGATAATATTGGCATCTGGTAGAAGAAAGACATCATTTCCTTGTTATATGCAATTGTATGGAGAAAAATAATAGATAAAGAAAATAAAAATCAGTGTACCCACTTGTTCGTCATCATACAAGGGGAGTTCTTTATATTTGTTTTCAAATCTATACATGCCATCAATAATAGCATCCAATAATCCTTCCTTCTTGGCTTATTTTCATAGGTTTTAAATTCCCTTCTCTTTGATTGTATTTATGGTAGATCTGATAAATAAAGTCATTTTTGCCTCACTCAAACTCAGATAATATTTATAATAGTCAAGGGGGATTTTTATTAATAAATTTTTAGCAATATATAAGGAATATTATTGATTTCAAAATAGTTGATCATTGTGTGGGGGCTCATGTTTTATCTTATACTTTTTTCCTTCCTATATGTAGCAATACAAGTCAATAAAGATCTAAAATAACTGTGTTTTGATCTAATCACTGCACTAGTCAACCTTAATGTGACTTTTTATGTCCTAACAAATCTACAAATTCTACTTAGGCATGGTTTGACATATCTGTAACTTGTTGAAGTCATAATGGCACAGAACTTTCCCCAAGATAATGGCATGATGGTGTAGATATTTATCTTATAAAGCTTTGAAAATATTTATTTCCATTTGTTTTTGTTTTTATTTCCAACTAGTCCCCACAAGGAAGAAAGGCACTTTATATTTTTCCCATGAAGTAATAAAAAGAAGAAGAAGAAGCACAGTGAATTGATTTTAGATGCAAAAATCATTTTTTTATTTTTGACCATCAAAGTATACATCATAAAAGATATATCTTCCTTCTATCTTTTCAAATTGCTTTAGAGAGGTCAGTGATGAGAATTTTGTAAATTCACTCACCAAAGGCAGGTAATATTTCAATTCCTTTCTAAGCCTTTTTTTGGGGGTCAAATCGATGATATAAGGTCAAATTGGTGATATAAGGTTGTAAGTCATAAAATTGATTCTAACCTTTTTGACCTATCACTATTTTATTTAAAGATGGTCATGTGACTAGTCAAAATATAGGATTTTGTACATTCTAGACACATCAAGATGGTCAATTACATGATTTGAACTTCTTGGTATGTTTTTTTTCAACAAATGTAATAAAAATGATCTATAAGGTGAATTTTCAATGGAAATTGATACCTTCAAATTTTCATCCCATGTCTGTACTATCAAAAAATGTATCATCCTTTATAGGTCCATCAAGATCCTTATGATTGACAGTGTAAGTTTCACACTGGAGGTTGGAGGATCTGTTGAAGGATGGAATACTATTATCTTTCTCCAGTTAGCTATTCACTCAGAGTTTGGGTTCAATGTTTGAATGGAACTTTTGGTTGCAGTAGTATGCTTATTTTAGTTCCAGTTTTGGCTTTCTATCTAGAATATTCATGAAATGGAGTAGACATGATTGTTTGATTTTTTTTCTCTCATTACAAAAATTATCACCTCTAGGGGGAGAATTTATAACATTGGTTGGTATTCAATCAGTCATTGGTGATGATATGTTTTGATAAGGTTTGCTAGCACCATCAGTGTTGAGAAAAGGTAATTAGCATTTGTTGGACATCAGAAAGATGTGCCATACATAGTATGGGTTGGTCACTTTGATGGGTTTATTTATAGAGCCTTATGTGGATTGATGTAATTGGATAGGCATTAATCATGTTTTACTATAATATAGTAAGATGGTCACAGGGGATGTGTAGGCCTTGATCATGTCCATCAACCTTTTATGCCACAACTTGTATGGAGGGATTTTTTATGTAGCAGCATCAGTTTTGATCAGTACTAGGAGGTAAATCACACTAGTCATAGTTAATTTAGAGTTTATTTGATGACTTCAAAGTCATTGCTCATGTTCTTTCATCTTCTATACCCCTTTGGATCAAGGGGAGTTTGTTGAGTCATTTATGATCTAAACTAGTATTTAATTCAATTAGTCAGTTAATAAGTTTATTTTACTTGTTAGTAGGTCAGTTTCTTGGGTGTTTAAACCCGTTGCATAGTTACTATTGGTAAACTTCTCGAAAGCCTTTATAAGCTTTTTTTATATAAAAATAAATCAAGCTTTACATAAATACAATTTTGTTTTTATTCCTTCAATACGTGGTGCCATTAATTATTAGAAAAGGATTTTTCTTGTTTTTTCATCATTGGCAACCTGTAAGATATAAATTTTTAAAAAATTGCACATATTGTCTTGCTCATTATAAAAATATGTATTTTGATCATTCTATAACCTTACCATTTGGGATTATTCTTTCAAAATTTCTTTCTTTAGATCATTCTTTGGAATATTTAATATCTATTGTCACTCTATTTTTCACCCTTGGAGAGGTAGTTCAAGCCTACTCCAATTGAGTGAAATAATAGGATTACCCCTAGACCTATGGGTTGTCTATAGTGAGGGGTAAACCTCTAATTGAAAGGGATAGCTCCCTATATTTGTCTTGATTGATCTCTTAATAACTAGTTGGTATATGAAAATGGATAAGAAAATATCTAATTACAATAAGAATATAATAAAGAGATGATACACTAGAAGGTTTGATCCAAAACTATCCATACTTTCACTTAAAAGAGGTACAACTACAATCTAGTCTATGCTTCAAGAAAAGCTTCTAACATAAGTATTTCAACCTAGAGACTATGTAAGTATAGCATATAAGGTGAGAGTTTCAAAGTAATGATAAGACACTACTAAAAATCTAAAATAATTAGCTAAAATAACACACTCCAATGTACTCCAAGTGACCTGCAAGAAGACAATGTATCCATACCTAGGTGCACACAAGTAGGATAAGATGTAAGGACAAGAAATTTTTTCACTAACATCTATCAACATCTCCTTCAACACATTGAACTATGAAATTGGAAAGTTTAAACAATTTGAATTTATTTCTTAAGGCAAATATGAGTAAAAAAAATTAGTGTTTCGCCTACCTTTCTTGTGGATAGATTACAATGCCAAAACTAGGTATATTTATAGCATCAATGAGAGAGAGAGAAAACCCATGCCAAGAATGGAATATTGGGGGGTTAAAAGAATGGATAAAATATTATTAGATTAATAAGAGTTAGGAGTAATAATTTTAAGTCTTTAATAGGTATTATTTAGTCTCTAAGTCTTTTGCAAACTGCCTTCAAGTCATAAGGAGTTAGTCTTTGAGGAATTCATAAACTTTCTTGAAAATTGATATGATCTCTTACAATAAGATTCTTCATTTGAATTTAAAATTCATGGATATCCTTGTACAATGGTGGAGTGACACCTCACTAATGTGTATGTATCATTATCTACCCTTAAAATAGGCTTTCTAGAAAGGGGGAGTTAGCTTAGCTCATGAGGTGCAGTCTTTGATCCTAGGTAGTGAAGAGATCATTTGACTCTTGTTATATAGCTTGTAACTGATCACTCTGAGCCTAACATATTCAATCACCACTTCTTTAATTCTATTAATTCTCTAATTGACACCTTGCAACATTTTTCATTCTTCTCAAGAAGTCACTTCAACGTTGTTTATCTAGCATTAATTGGAAATTAAGACTAGTTGCACATGTTGTTTCATTTGAGTGGCCATAAAAATTGAATGAAAACCTAGAAAAAGGATTAATATCATGTTATCATACCTAATAGGCACTTCACCATATGATCAAGGCCTTCAAGGCATCATAACCATGTTATTCTTGCCAAATTAAGTAGTTAGGTCTCTCAATCCTAGTACACCTCAACTGTCTTCTTTGTGCAAACTTGTACAAATAGTTTCATGAGAATATGAAAGTAATTTGTGACCTAAGGAGTTATAAAACATACCATGTTACCTTATACAATGAATTTTGATCATTCATCTATGTATTTACCCCTCAATCTCATCAAAACTAGCAAAAGAGAGGGCATTTAGTGTGTCTATACAGGTGGCATCAGCATCAAATTTCATGGTGAAGAGAACCAAAGAGTTATTGACAAGATTTAAATGTTTCTAGAGCCAAAACAATGCATTTATAACCATTAGGAAATAAATCTCTCACATGAAACTCACCCAAGGGTTTTAGTTGGGTTTAGGACCTATTTGGGGTCTTAACGACCATTCATAAAGCATCAACCACAAATTTACCTCATTCCACTTGGAGAAACTTTTAACTGACCCATCCACCTACTCCAAATGGCTCATATTCCTATGCAAAGTGTGATTTATGGTGTGAATGTATGAAGTTACTCCTCATGTAGCAGACCTAGTGTTCTTAAACTTGAGAGAGTTTTAATTGGGTTTTAGGCCTCAAAACTCAATCCTATTGCTATGAATTATTTAAACATATCCAAAATAATATTTCCCATGGTTCTATATGCTTTGGTAATGGTTATTAATCCATTATGTACATTTGGTGCATTGGTCGGTAAACTTGAGGTTATAGGCCTGTCATCTCTTTGCTAGCCCTCAAGGGCATTTGGTTTGAAAACTAATGTTTTGGGAAACCTTAAAGTATAATGATACCTTTTCTATGTTTATGTTTTGCCTCAAGATCCCTCTATGGATTTTAACATGCTCATTTTGTGTTTTAGGTTCAAATAGATCCCTTGGTCTCAAGATTATCCCTTGCTAATGGAGTCAATAAGGTCTGAGACAAAATAATGAGTATGTATATTGCATGTATGCATTTGAGGTGACCATGGATGTCTTATTCCACTCATAGCCATATTCTTTATCCATTCTCAAAGTGTGATCATGCCTATAGAGGCCTCAAAACATCAATCTCTCTTATGACTAGGCAATTTAGGCTAGTGGTCTGCAACTAAGTGATTGTATCTTATGATGGGGTCCTTGGACATATATGACAATTTCATCTTATCACATTAAGAACTTTATCTACTCAATATGGATTTTGGATATTCTTACCCACTCTATATTCAAACTTTAGAACTTCAATCTCTTTGCAAGTTTGAGATCCTTCTTGAAACCTCTAAACTAAGTTTATAACTTTTAGTGTCTTAATTAAATAGTGGTACTTAATATATGGCATCAACACCCATTTCCTTAGTTAAATTTTTTGTAGGAACCTCCTTCTAAATTATGTACCTAAAGATCTAAGACATTCAGCAGTGGGTTTAGCCCATCTTCTACATGTATCATTCACATGTGTCTCAAAAAGGTTAACTATAGGTGTACTATCCCATGACCACTGAGTCATAAGGAAAATTATCATCATGAAACCTTCTTGAAACCTTATACAAGTTATGTGGGAGGTGTGTTCATGTTCCAAGACCATGGAGAGTCTGAAAATGCTCATTGGTCACATTGAAGGCTCCAACCAATGAGACAAACCTGTAACATGAAGAAACATAGAAGTCTCTTGTATTTTCATACACTAGATGAATTGGAATGATGTAACTAGAGGACCTCTTAGACCCTTTTCAATCTCACACAAAATTTAATCTAAAAAAATGCATTCATATTTACAATAAGATTGCCCAGAAATCAAGGTGGTGGGGTCTAGAACCTTCTCTAAGTATTTAACTTTCTTAGCATTTGTTCATAAAGAACAAGGCCCTAAACTAAAGACCAAATCCATGAATCTCAAGCCCAGTAGGGTCCTTATACTTGGTGAATATCTCAAGTTCCATCTCTTTATATTATGTATGGAACAAGCATTCAAAGATGAGCCTTGCAAAATTGCCAAGGGACCTGATGAAGTGGAAATTGAGTATTTTTCCATTTTTGAACTTTTAAAACCTCTCTAAACATTTAAAAGGCTTGAGGAAGGTGGGTAGTCACTTTTCATATGTTTAATCTTGAATTTGAACATATAAATGATCATAAATACCACTTTTAGCTTGATTTATTCTTCTTTAAGCATTGAACATTCAAGGTCTAAATAAACTCTAACTTACTTTGACATTAGAACATTATCAAACACCTTTTCATGATTTAAAGTTATAACTTTTACATACAATACTTCATAATCATCTTGTAAATGAATTTAGAACCCTTAAGAAGCAGTTTCAAGTGTAGAGAAAGCTAGTGAGACTAGATGACCTCGTGGAGTTGACATTTCATTGACCAAGGCCCTAAAAGACCTTATATGGACTCTATTTCACCCCCTATAATAAATTATGAAATAAATAATCTTTTAAAAGACCCCCATTAACCATAATAGAAACCTTAACATCCCCAAAAACCTTAATTTATGCTAATAAACCTTAATTTCTCTGAGGTGACTATAAATTGGTTTAAACTCATGATTTATCAATGCAAGGGCATAAATAAGCTATGGAAACCTATATACACTTCTAGGATAAGGATAACATAAAACAAAATTGGACTCATAGAACTCAAAATGTCATCACATTTTGATAACGATATCTCTTTTAGAAAATTTGGAACATTGGAAACTTGCACATCATGTGAAGATTCATCTACCTTCAATGATGTATCATTTGAATCTTGAGGTGGATTTGGTAAAAAATTTTCCTTTTATTTTTGAGGATCTTTTGGTACCCCTTTTGGTTCATTTGACATCTTCAATTTTGGAAAATTGGTGTTTTGTATCTTTCTTTTCAATGTAAAACAAGAATCTATATGGACCATGCATTTTATGATATGCACAATAATATTTGGATTTTCATATAGGATGAATAGGAGGTAATTTTATTGAATCATTTCTAAGCATCTCCCTTAAAATCTATCTTGACCTCTTGATAGTCTTTTATTCACTTGTAGAAATCATTATCGTCAGGTGACTTTGGTTTTGGATTCTAATATTGATATTTATTAGGCACATAATTGGTATGCAAAGATGCAGACACATGGTTCATAGTATCATAATGTGGGTTATTCATGTGTGCAATGTGATTTTGTAATTCTTTTATTAACTTTATCATACTATCAATTAGATCTTATATGGTTTTATGGTTACCTTATTTTGGCATAATAGGATGATCCACCTTTTCCTTTGAAGGCGTAATAGTATGAACTTGGTTAGAGTGATGATATTTATCACCTTCCTTAGGTTTATGAGTAAGCTTAGTTGTATCTGTTTGAAATTTCCTAAAAATTGATATTATAATAGGATAAGCAATGGAAATAAATGCCAGGGAGCAATCAATCATTGCAGTAATGATATAGCAATTTAAGAGTATTGGCTAAAAACTTTCAAAACCTAAAATACATTTTTTTTAAAAGCAATAAATGAGATGAACCCAAAAAAATAGGGAAAAAAAATTATATGTATGCCCTGTATATCTAAATTTACTAAAATAGTACATTTCTAAATTTGGAAAATTCATACAATATTTTGGCAAATTGAAATAAGTTTTTGTCTATATCAACATATTTATTAAAAACCTTTGGCTAATTTTAATTTTGATCTAATAGGATCATAAATATACCAAATAATTTTTTAATGCTTCACATGTAAACCCTAGAATATTCCAAATAAAAAAATAGTAATTTTGATTAAAGAGGGCTTTATTTCAGAGAGTAGAGAGAGGTTTTTAAATAAAATATTATTTTAGATGAAAATCAAAAAATAAATTTAACATAAGTATACCATTCACCTTGTATGCCTTTATTTACTTAAAATAGTAAATTATAATAATTGAAAAATCCATACTAAATTTTGATGAACAATAGAGGTTTTTGCATATAACAATATAATTAGAAAATAACTCTAAGGAATTTTGAAATGAACCTATTAGGAGGCTGAAATCTGTCGATAAATGAATAATCCACTTACAATCATTTGTACATGAAGCCCTTGTGACTAGAAGAGGTAAAACCCTAGGGTAAATCTTGCGATATAAAAATCCATCACAACAAGTTGAAACCCTAAGAGGCTTGAAAACACTAGATCTAAAAAATTTGCATATTCACATGGGTTAGGTTCTCCAAATGTTTAACCCTAATTTGTATTATGGAATCCTACTTGAGTAGATAGGGTTAAGGATATAAAAATGATAGGGAAAAAAGGTGAATATCATATCTTTAGTAGGCCAATTATTATGCTAAACTCAGACATACCCAAGGAAAATTTTAGTGGCCTGTAAAAAAACCTTGGAGGTTTCCAAGTGAATCAATTCCAAAATGGTGGAAAATCAATCTATAAGGTTTGTAATTGTGTAGATGAATCATGTAGTGGAATGCATTGAATCATGCATGGAATGACAGAGTTACTATCAAATGATAGTGTTGTTATCAAGCAATAACATGTTGTCAGATGGTAGTGATATTGGTGAACAATAGCTATGTTATCTAATGATAACATTACTATCACTTAATAGCATGTTGTCATTCATTATTAATGCTACCAAATGGTAGATATGATGTCACTTGATAGAATAATTATTATTTGATAGCTAAATGATAACATAACTATTGAGAGACAACTATGTTACCAAATGGTAGCTATGCTTTCGCTCAAATGCATAGCTGCCATTCAATAGCATAATTTTCACTTGATAGTTATGCTATCATTTGATAACATTTACTACTAAATGATAGTTATGTTTTCCAATGATATAATATTATCATTTCATATCAAAAACTATCGAGTGACATCTATATTATCGAATGACAGTCGTGATGTCACTCGACAACATAGTTATCATTTGGTAGTAATATTATTGAATAACATGTTTGCTACCAAGCATTAGCATTACTACCACTTTATAGCATAGTTATTTTCTATAAGTAATGATGTCAAATAATAACTATGCTGCCAAATAATAATATTTTCTCTTTCTAGCATGTTATCATTTGACAATAATGTCATCAAACACCAATTATACCATCATTCACCAATTGTGTTACCAGGTAACATTTATGTTATTATGAAGTTGATTTGTTGTCGATCACATTAGTATCAATATCATTTAGCCATTTTTCTACCTTTCCTATATTATATATAGTGGTGAATGCACTCAAATTATCTTTTGAGGTACTAGTGACATACATTTATAAGAAGAAATTTATTTTAAAAAGTAGGTAATATGAACCTTAAAATTAACTACCACCCCTAAAATTTAGGTGATTTTTCACTATCATATACCCCACAAACTCACTAAATTCTAAATTTAGAAATGAAATATTTGTTAATTAACAAAGATTCACCATTAAAAAACCATGGATGTACCATATGCTAAATTTATTAAACTAAAATAAGCTATAAATAGAAAGTACAACTATGATAGATATTGAAAATGATATAAAAGAAGGCACTTAGCTAGTTCTAATGCTAATGTAGACCTAGATTTGGTATAGGTAGAAACTAGGTGGAAAGATAATTTTGAAATATCCATCATATTTTAGATCTAGTGCCTCTAGCTTTCTAGACACTTGCGTTATCCCTAGTTGGTTGTGTTGATGCTACTATATGGGTTTGATGTTAGTATCCTATATAAAATATTTATTTAAATAGGATGTGACTACTTAGATGCTTCTAGGTTTGGATTTACCTTCATTCTAGTGCATTTAGATCTAGGTCATAGACTGTCACTCTTGGTAAAATGTCAAAACCCTAGCTTTCCATCTTCAATGTGACCTTGGGTTAAAATGGCTTAGTGGACACATAGTGTTGATCTGACCCCCAATGACCTTATTATCAAATGGCACTACCTACATATCTAATACTCTAAAAGATGGCCTCAAACTTATGTATTTATCATATACATGTTGCCTTGTGTGTGAATCATGCAATGTATAAAGCAAGTACAACAATGAACTATCTTGTAACTTGGAAAATATTAACTTAGTGACATATCCTTTTATATATTGGATCTGTATATGTGCTTTACCTATAATTGGTGTGGAAATATGGAAGCTTTTATCAATTTATTGCTTGGTAGAGTGATTTCTAATAAGTCCCTTGGTTTCTTTGGTATTTTCTAGATGAGGAATAAACAAGAGTTGATATTACATTTATACCAATCCTATCAAGAAATGACTCACATTAAATCACCTAGGCAAAGAATTATAATACATTTCATTTTCAAATTAGATGACTTTAGAGTACTGGACACTTATTTTTGGGTAGGACAATAACATCGATGTTATTATCTATCATGAACCTTAGTGTCCAAAGAGCAGGAGAGTAGGCACAGGCTCAAAACTTGTATAGGTGTAAGATAAGTACATTTTAAGCATTCTGGGAAAGATGGGATGTCTGTGTCATCAATATGATTTTAATTAGACTAATAGATAAGACAAGGGGCACAAGATAGAGTAGATGCAAGGCTTGTAGAAGCAAGGCATTTGTAGAACTAGTAGGAATAGACAAGGTCTAAGTTTTCCAAGTGTATAAGATTGAAGTGCTACATAATCATAAACTATCATCTACAAGATCAACATTATGAAGATCTAAACAAAATTTAGATATCTTATTATCTATTTTTCTTGGAAGTGTTTAAAATTAAAATATAAAATGACATGGTTAAACGTTTTTAATATTAAAACTTTTTTTCACCAAGGGACTCATAATCATACTTCTACCATGTTATCTTATTATACCATAAACCTTTATTCATTTAGTCCAAATATTTTTATATGTTAATAAAAAAATTATGTATATGGGTAACACTTTTTATCTTTATAATTGGTTTACTTTTTATACTTGGTTTATTTCGATAAAAATAAATAAATCATTCACATTATTCACCACTTAAATAATCTATAATGTTTAATTAATGGGGATATTAAAGGTGATTTCTAAACACTTATGGATCTCCATCTTAATTACATTTCCTCTAATTTATTTCAACCAAAAAAATATTATATTTCCTTTTATTATGCTAGAGTTGTTATACTGGTATGTTGCCTCCATATATTCATTTTATCATCTAATAATATTATTTATATGCAACTTAAATGCCATCGCATGGACACCCATGGAAAATATGCCTTATTTTACTAAAGTTTTTTTTACTATTTATGGAATGATGCATGTATAGTGTAGGTGTTATTTGATCAGGTCTCCATCATGACATAGGGTAGAAATGGCATCCATATTATAGTAATATACTCATAGAGACCATCTATTTCACAATTTTCTTCACCTATTTGCTATTGTTTGCCGCATTATGGTATACAAGGTGTCATGTATTTACATAGCTATGAAATAAACTTACATATTTGCACTGACTATAGGATATTATTTATTGTATCCCTTTTATCAAATTCTATTATCACCTCATATATTTAAACCATTAAGACATTAATTTATGACATTACTAAAGCACCATGTTTAGATGTTGAGGCAATATTGAAACTCATATAGACTCTCTATTAGTTTACAAAATGAGGCTTAAGAAGACAACATAAACCAAGGGATAAAATTTTCAACCCAGTTAAAATTTATAAAGGGATAAAATGGAAAAAAATGAGAATACTAAAAAGGGTTAATTAACACACATGTAAATATGAAAACTCATCTATATCCATGTCCATAATATCTTCACCAACATCCATTAGCTCTAAATACACCAATTGGTTAAAGCAACAAGAACTCTCTAGTGCATCCAAACCACAGTACTCCAAACAATTACCATCCACTTCACTATAGACATTAAATATGAATTATATAACACCTCATTCTTGTACACTTAAAAAATACATATCATAGATGTACCTTCAGTTTATAGACCTTCCCACTGAAAGTCTCATGTACACTATTTATTTGTGTCAAATTATTTATCTCTTACTTTGACCACTATTATTTTGATGACTCAAACCTTCTTTCACACTCAGAATGTTATAAATATATTTATCTTGTCTCAGCAAGTTTGGGACATATACCTATTTTCTAGTTTCCCAGACACCTGTGTCTGAGTCAAATGCATACATTGACATAAGTTTCATATTCCAATGCAAGTGTCTAGTGCCCTAAATTAATCAAAATTTTAAATGAAATGTATACCTAGGGTGAACATAAGTCCTTTAATGTGAAATATTTATAAAATGGATTCATATATATGCAAGATCAACCCTTATTCATTCTTCACCTAGCATAGACCTAAAAACTCACAAATCAACTTACCAAAAGCATTCAAGTGAGAGAAGCTTCCTTATTTTATCATATATCTATATCCGTCATAGGGATAACACATCTATAGGTCTAAGGTACTAAAGGAGTAGCCCATGAGTCATTTTTTCAAGTTACAAACTAGGTCACTATTGTACTTGATTTCCATATATTGCACCCTTGTGCACACATAAGCCAACACATTATGAGAGAATTACATCAATCTAAGGCCCTATTCAGATTAATGGCTATATACGTAGCACCCACTGATAGAGGTGTCTTTGGGGTTAGGTTAAGACCATGATCCCACTAACCCATTTTTCCCAAGGTCACTACGAAGTTTAAAAATGAGGGTTTTGATGATTTGACAAGAGTGACAACCTATGATCTGGATCTGAGCACACCAAAGTGAAGGTGACACAGAACCTAGAATATTACAGGTGGTTATCTCTATATCCATTATACATTATGTACAAGACACCCACATCCATTTTAGATAGAAGCATTGACGTAACCATCTAAGGTTGACACAAGTGTCCAAGGCTATAAAGGTAAAATTTATAGAATCTAACAACTTTTCTAGAATCCAAATCTAGTCTATTTCCATCATGTTCAATATCAGATCTGAATGTGCATAGTCATCTAACTAAGTACTCTTATTTTCATTTCATTGTTATATCAATCTCTATTTGTGTTTACTATATTTAGCATATCTCAATATTTAAATTTAGAATATTTTTTATTTGAGTTTGTAATTAAGTGGCCTACAATAGAGATAATTTTTCACCCTTGTACTCTAGGCTATCTTTATCCCCTTTAACACTAGATTTCTTAATCTGGATTTAGGGTTAAACATTTGGTGAACCGAATCTTTAAAAATTCAAAATCTTCTAGGGTGTTGATTCTTAAGGTTTCCTATTTTAGTCTTGATTTATCTCTCTCCTTATTTTTCAAAAAATAAACTAAAGAATTCCTCCATGGCCATATGTAGTCAACTAAGGGATGACTTGGAAAGAGAAGAAAGGTATATTTTTCAAGTTATAGCCCTTAACAACCAAATATATCAAACAATACCAGATGAGGACAAGTGGACATATGTGATGCCTAAACTTGAAAAGTGTATTCAAGGTGCTTCTATCTACCATCCTGAACCCATTATTCCCTTATAGTTTATAGTAAATCCATCTAATCATGTTCTTCATGCACCTTATACTAATAAAAAGGATACATATGAGCAAGATGTTCCTTCATATGATCGTCAAAAGTTTTGACAAGTACATAATTAAATTATGGTTGATTTACAAGTTACTCATAAAGGGGATATTCCTTAAAGTAAACTGATTTAAACCCCTATAATTCTCACATTTCCAAATAATATCTCCCTTTTAAAAGGTGATGACTCTTTTATTTCTTCATTTGAAGTTAAATTTTTTTGAAAGGTAAACAAATACATCATGAATTCTCTACCAAATAGCATTAAGGCACTAAGGAAAAGGTTGCCTTACAAACCAAATTGAAAAAAGTTCCTCAAATACTAAAATATACCTTTCAAGCACTTACCTGAAATTCCAATTGTAGCATCATCACCAAAGGTGGATGAACATTTAAATTACCATGCAAGTATCAAATGTACCAAAATCCTCATATTAAATGCCAAAGGTTCCAAAATTTAATGATAGCAAATCCATATGGATGGAAGTTTGCAACATATGAACAAGTTTTCAAACACTTTACCAAAATATTCAAGCAATGTTTTATCAATGATGAATACTATAAAATATATTCAACAACAAATGGTTGCTATTAGATTACAAATTTCCTCTCATGAAGTTGCATTCAATGACAATGTATTAAGGGACCAACCACTTACTAAGAATGTCTTTGAGTGTTTGTATCCTTAAATTTTTATAATGTCTTTGTTTTATACATTTAATGGCATAGGAGATCCTACAAATCATTTGAAATAATACATACACTCCTTTGGCCATTGGGCAAAAGATGGGTGTTTGTTACTAGAATCATTTCATAGAAGATTAACTAAAGAAGCTCTTGATTGGTTATATAACCTTCCAAATGGGTATTTAAATAATTTTAAACAACTTAAAGATGTATTTTTAATGCATTTTCATAAACACAAGTTTCTATGAACACAAGTTTCCTAAGTTAAAATTGGATCACTTACAAAGTTTGGCTCAAAATTAGGATGAGCCTACTCAAGAATATGTTATTGGATTCAAATATGTTTTATACCATTTGAATCATATCCCCTCAAATTTGGAGGTTTAATTGATATTTACTAGAGGCCTTATTTCTCCACTTAGATAAAGAGCATTACATAATCCCTTTGCATCATTTGATATACTATATTGAGATGTGTATAGATATGTATGTTCTTTATCAAGAATAAATCAATAACCACATATTTCTCTAGCTACAAATAACCTTGATACCAATATTTCAAGAACAGGCAAACACCCCAAGTTGAATAACCCAAAAATCATCCACACGCATAGGGTTTAACAATCACATTATTCATGGGCGGTGCTTATTTTTGGCATAACCATATTTACCCTACACAAAAAAAAACTACTTGCAATGTAAGACATTTTTAACAAATTGGATTTTATCTAAAAGACTTACAAAATAAAGGAGGTTGGAAAGACTCCTTGGGCAACATCATCATAACAATTGCTTGTGGGCCTAAAGCAATTCAAATAAGGGTTTGGGTTATGCCTGCCAAATCTCCATATGCATTTGCATTGGGAAGTTTTTGGTTATATCAAATGAAATCTAAAATTGACCAAAATTAGCAAGGTATGTATTTTTCTCATGAAGGAAAATTAATCCATATTCTAAATGATAGCATTGGTTCTTCCACTGCACATGTCAATCATGAGGAGAAACATGTTATGCACCATTTCCACTTATCCAACCAAGCTTTAAATAATGAAAGGATACATCTTGAGGTTGCAAGGTGTTATATTCCAAAAATACCAAAAAAATCAACAAAATTCAAAAATATTTTCAACATTACATGTTCTATTGGCTCCTTGGCATCTATGTTGTTGGTTTCATGTTGGTAGATGAAATAACAATACTTTCCTATATACACATGTATTTCACACATCATTTGAGTGTGATATAGGCATATATAGATACATGATCCATTCTTATATGGATGCTGATCATTCATTCTAATCATGTGATATAAAAATTGGGGGCATCTGATTCTTTGATCTTGATACACAGGGTATGTGGTTATATGATCACTTTCCACTATCATGTTTGAGCTTATATACTTACACATGCCTTATTCATGATTATATATTTCATAATGTATTTGATACGTTATGTACTTGATGTTTTTTGCTAACACATATATCCATGGGCTAGTATGCTCTATTTATGTTGGTTGCTTATGATTTTTTATTATGAACTTCCTTGAGTGTATTGTCTTTCATGTTGAGCATTTGAATATGTTCCATTGTTTATAGCCCCCATGCCTTTGTTTGCTTAATTTGACACTTGAATATGTCATTGATTGTTTTATGAAAATTTAAATATGTCATCCCTTGTTTTTTTGACATTTGACTAAGTCATGTCCCTTTGATTGTGCAGTATTTGAACATACCCCTTATTTGAGGTCCCTTTGGACCATTTCCTTTTGATTTTCTTTTGAGTGTTATTGTGTGTGTGATTAATTGCTTGTTTGCCTTGTACTGTTACTATATAGACATTTCCATTATCTATATCATACATCTTAGGACTTGATTTGATGACATTTTTTGTGCTTCAATGATATATCTACCTATATATGTTCCTTGTATATGTTACATCATTCATACATAGATTATATGATTATCTTATCCTTTTGAGGTAAAGCAACTACTAGTTTATACTTCCCATCACCTCAAAATAGGGGCATACTATTGGGGGCATGTCATAGAGACATGGCTCCCACATTTTTCATAGTTCATAGATTCATATATATAGTGGGGGCATGTTATAGAAACATGTTCTCCACATTTGTCACAGTTCACAGACTAAGATGTATAGTGGGGGCATGTTATGGAAACATGTTCTCCACATTTGTCACAATTCATAGATTTAGATATATAATGGAGTCATGTTATGGAAACATGTTCTCCACACTTATATCAACTCTCAATTTTAGATTACAGTGGGGTCATGTTTTGGAAACATGTTCTCCACACTTACATAGTTGAAAATTGGCCAAATTATAGTTATTTAATTCATATACATATTTGTAGTAGAATTATATACATTGGTACCATTATTATACCTAAGTTTTATCATGAATTGCATATTATATGAAAAAGGTAACTTAAACTGCAAAATCAAAATCAATTTCAGATTTTAAATACTTATGTGGACTTTAGCCTACACCAAGATGGACTTTTATAGATTGTTATTAAGCCAATCTACTGTAGTAGTTAGTTCATTTTTGGTATGGTTCAGGTGATTAAGTCTATTAACTATTTTCAATTTTATAAGTTGGACTTGATTACATCATCCAACCTCACCAAATTTATAGTTTAGTTGACTTGGATCAACTCACACTCACCATGTTATAAGTATGATTGAGTTGCATAGTCGAGCTAATCTAAACTATCAGGGGGAAACTCAATTTTTATCCAAGGTTGGGGTAAATTTTGTCACTTAACTTATTTATATATGTGCACTTAAATATTTACAGTTGTCTTAATATTAGTTTAAATGGTTCATAATGATACATATTTTCAAATTAAGTTGTCAAAAGGTAAGGCAATTAAATCAATACACAAGTGTACTCCTAGACCTTGATATTTCTATTTCAATCATTTAAATGCTTTAAATTTCATATTATAATCACTAATTATATATTATAACATGATCTTGGTTGTAGGTCAGTCACCAGTAAAGCAGTCAAGTTGGGCTCACACAAAGGGAAGATGTGTTATACACACTAGGTATGCATTTTTTTCCTTTAAACTAGAAATTTTGTTACTAGGTTAAAAGGGGAGAAATATAGACACTAAATTTGAATTATATATCATCTCAGTATTTTAAACTTGAAAAATGCATATTATGGATGTACCTTTAGCTTATATACCTTCCCAATGCTAAAAGGCTCGTGTACACTATCTCTATATGCTAAATTACTTATCTCTTAGTCCAACTAGTGTTGTTCTGATGACTCAGACCTTCTATCACACTCAAAATGTTAAAAAAATGTTTTCTTATGTCTCTACAAGTTTTGGAGCTATACATATTTTCCAACTTTCTGAGCACTTGCATCCCAGTCAAATGCCTATGTTGATGCAAGTGTCCTATTCCAACATAAGTGTCTAGTGCCCTAAATTCATAAAATTTTCAATTGAAATGTATACCTATGGTCAAAATTGGTGTTTTAATTAAATATATTTCCAAAATGGATTGGTATATATACAATATCAACCCTCATTCATTCTTCACATAGCACAAACCTAACAACTCATAAGGCAACTTACCAAAAATATTCAATCAAGCATTCAAGTGAGCAAAGCTCCCTATTTTTTCCTATTTCCATATCAGTGATAGGGACAACACATCTACAGGTCTTAGGTACTAAAAGATTATCCCATGAGTCATATTTTAAATTACAAGCTAGGTCACTATTGTATTTATTTTTCAAATGTTTCACCTTTGTGCACACACAATCCAACACATTAGGGGAGAACTACATCAGTATAAGGCCCTCTTTAGAGTGGTGTATATGTAGTTAGTACCCAATGATAGAGGGATCTTTTGGGTTAGCTCAACATTGTGAACCCATGTACCCATTTTCCCAAGGTCATTATGAAGATGAAGAACTAGGGTTTTGATGATTTGATAAGAGTGACAGCCTAACAGAACCTAAAATATTCTAGGTGGTCGTATCTAGATCTAATAGGTATTCCATATAGGACACCTGTATCCAAGTTATATAGAAGTATTGATGTAAGTGTTTGAGGACACAGAGCTAAAATTTCTAGAATCTAATGACTAGTCTAAAATCCAAATCTAGTCTATTTCTAACCTATTCCATATCAAATATGAATTTGTACACTAATCCAAATAAGTACTATTATTTTCATTAAAATTTTATATCAATAACTAGTTGTACTTATTATTTTTATCATATCTCGGTATTTAAATTCAGAATATTGTTCATCTAAGTTTATAATTAATCAACCTACTATTGAGATAGTTTATCACCCTTGTGCCTTAGGCTATTTATATCCCCTTTAACCCTATATTTCTTAATCTATATTTTAGGGTTAAATTTTCATATTCAAACGCACTATAAAAATCATTTCCTCATAGTGATGGTAGTGATAACCCAAGCTCCTTGTCAGATGCCTCCATGAGATAACCCAATTGGTCTTCACCCTAAAAAACACACTAACACCCAAATGCATTGATGTTATATAGATTAGACACCCAATTTATGTTAGTCATCAATGAATATTCCAAGTCACTATACAAGTAATAATTCTCCACACAAACAACAAATGTCAAAAGAGAACTCGATGAAAAAACTACACAAGAGTCAATGCCAATCATGTCTTGTTCTAGGCTATACATAATCCCATCAAAAATCTTGTCTTTAAAGATCAAACCATTATCCTCCAATAATGCCAAAATATCAGACCCCTCTTCTATCATAATAAATAAAAAAACACTAAGATTCCCTTTAAAAATGGCCAGCTAGCAAAAAATCTATGCTTGAGTCTAAAAATGCATAGGAATCCACCAACTTATTATAGTAGGAAAGCCATTAAATATAGCAAGTTGGGTCATTAATTACATATTATGGTAGTTTTTTTTTCATTTTTAATGCTAAGCCTCATTTAATAGTCTACAAGTCCTAATAATATTGGTTATGCATAGTAGTTGGTAGATGAATAAAGGAATTAAGGCCAAAAACTTGTCGATGAAATAGAGGCCTCTCGACACTTGTCACCACAGGTCCCAACACTATAACATGATGAACAAATGTTATTTGGACTATCATCCACTAAGTAGTGTCATGTTTGGTGTAATATATCTATACTCCACCACATGAACACCTTGCCTTGTATTCTTTTTTAATGGAGAAATGTGGTGCGTGAAAGCACATGATGAACTTGTCTCTCTTGTTGTATTTAAATTTTACCTTATTCATTATTTTTTTTATGATATCAATATTATTATACATATTAATATATATATTATATAATTATTATTTGTGCCTAATAATGGGTGTGAGATGATAATAGGGAAGAATAATGATACGTTGTAGATATAGAGGCTACCAAGAAAGGGTGAAATAAAAATGAATTTTGTTGGGGCTTCGAAAGGTAATCTAGGGCTAGCTGGCGCAAGGGGAATTTTTTGAAATGATGAAATACAATCAATACTTCTATTTTCTCAAGAAATAGGTATTGAATCAAATAATGTGGTAGAATCAAGGGTTGCTCATTTAGGTACAAAAATAGCAGAAAAGAAGGGATGAAAGAAGCTCAGTATAGAAGGTGATTCATAACTAGTGATTAATGTGGACATTTCAAGGAAAGTGAAGGCCTGGAGGATTAGGATAATCATTGAATATTTTTAGACAATCTCTCTTACATTGGGGTTATAAAGGGTTAAGCATGTGTTGAGAGAAGAAATTGCAGTAGCCAATTGGACAGCTAATGAAGCAGTGCAACTCTAAGAGAAGGAAAGAGTAAGAATAAGGAGTGATTAGAAAATTTCCAAATTAAACTCGCACCCTAATAAATGGAAATTTGAGAGGATATCTAGAGTTAAAATTGGAGTAAATCTAGAATAGGAAGGATAGTCTTGTGTGGGAGATTATAAATATAAATAGACTTAGATATGATCTCTTTTGTGAATAAGTAACTTGGTGCGAGTCTCTCCCATTTTGATTATAAGATTGTTATGCCTAGGTGGCATAATAACAATCAAAATAAGTTGGGGCCTACCAATTCATTTGAACTCAATGATGATAGGCATTAAGGAACAATCATTTAAATGTGTGAGAGGAAGGATGAAGCATATAGGAAGCATGATGAGTTTTTTTGGAAAGTGGGGAGAAGTATAGAATTCTATGAGCTCAGGATTAATGGTGTATGTGTCTCAGCTCTACATAGAGGAGTTATTCAAAAGAGTGAATTTCTAGGTCAACATATATGTTTAGAAGATAGGGATAGAGGCAAACAAGTGTGATAGGAGGAAGGTGGTACGAGAAGAAAGAAAGAAAGAAAGTAAGAGAGTAGCTCCTAAAGTGTGTCTAACAAGGGATGCAGTGGTCAATAGATTTGTTGAGATGGTGGATAAGGATATCAAGAATCCTTACATGAGAATTTGGCTCAAGATGATGTGAGAGGTGGAAGCAAGAATGGAGGAGGTGGAAGACAAGAATATAGATAAGTTGATGAAAATTTTCTTACTAGATCCTAAGCAATTACTTGGATGTAGGAATGTATTTGATGTAGCTCAGAGTATAAACAAGGTTAATTTATTTTTTGACATAGTTGGGTCCTTCTCCCTGCATAAATAGCACTTGAAAATTGAGGAGTTGGTGCATATGATTGGGACTAGAAGCGGTAAAACATATCCATGTTATTATGGATGGGATAGTGGAGTTGCAGAAGAGTGTGGCATTTGTGGCAAAAATGTTGGGCACTAGGATTCTACAGGACTACATTTTTGTACCCCCAGACTATTGTGACATTGAGGAAGTGGAAGAAGGGGAGGTAGGACTAGAATAGGGAAGTGGGCTAGGTGTGATGGCAGGCAGGAAGTTTAGGGCCAAAATTGACAGCAAGAAAAGTGTGGAGGTAATTTGGATCGACTGACTTGTGTGAATAACGAATGTAATCCTATCTTAAGCTTTGATGATAGGGTGAAGGCGTCTAGCCTAGTTTTTGTAATGTGCATGTTTCTCTATGGTAAGTCTTATGTAATTAGGGTTTGAAATATAATGTGAATTTCTATTTCTTACAATTCTAGTGTTTTTGGGTGTGTATATCCCCCATCGATGGATAGCACCTCACTATCCAATTGAAGGGGTCTGAATCATCATTGTGGATGGGGTATTCCCTCTAGCTATTTTTTCATTTACTTTTTTGCTCTTGGGATGTACCCATGTTATCTTAGCAAAAATAATTATTATTATTATAGATATCATTACATATATTAATATAAATATAATATTATTATTGTTATTATTATTATTTATGAATTTATTACTATTGATTTGAAATAATTTTTGCCTTTGATAAACCATGTTTAGTATATTGTTGTAGATATGAAGAGTTGTTTAGGCCACATTGTCATTGCCCCTCACAATCACCACACAACTCCAAGTCTTTCAATGCTTTCATGTTGTGCATGGACTTTCCCTTCCTTGCCATTTTGCCATTGTGCAAGTTGTTTATGAAATAGAATGTCTCCTCCCAACACAGTTCATTGCCATGTCATATGAAGGAACACACCACCTCATTTTCCACTGTCACCTCCACTAGAAATATCATATTATTGTTGACTAATACTTCATGCATAAAAGGTGAGACGAGGTTAATGATCATAAGTTATAGGAGAGGTAACATTGTTAGTTTAAACTCTTTCATTTTACAAAACCCTGCTTTACCAAAATAACCAATTACATCCCTACCTGCATAATGAATTTAACTACGTCAAATTCATTGCTAAGGTGGAGAGTTAGTGTTAAATTTACTTTCCACATAATGTACTTAATGGATAATGTTCATAACTGCCTAATCCCTGGTCTTTAAGAAATTTAATCCAATATTATTATTGTTGTTGTTGTTGTTGTTATTAAGCTAGTTATAAAATATAATATTACTAATTTTATATATATATATATTATAATACTATATAAATTATAATTTACTAATAATATATTATCATAGTATATTATAGTAATAATTAATATATTCAATATATTATATAATATATATATGTGTGTATATATATAATATAATATAATATTATTATAAATTACTATATAATATATCGCTCTAAAGATGCTCATATGTGTCTTCCCATAGATCTAGATTTGTGTTGCATAGCAAATATAGCTCAAATATGCCCTATATTTTTTAAGTCACATGGTTTTGCTCGATACTCCTCAAATACTATCACATATACATTTTAAATGGTGTTTCCTTATACAAGATTGTGTTATTAAGACATAATATCATTCCTCACTATTGTTTGAGATAGCAAAAAACTGGGAAAACAAATAAGCAACCATCAATAGCAACTAAATGCTAGTTTTTCAACATTTCAAGGACATGTTTTGATAGAGGTTGGGGCATTTAAGGATGCTCACAAATTTACAACCACTCAGCTTGAGACTTTGACAACTCAAGCAGATACTTTTATAGAGCAGCCTGAGGACATGAAAAGATTGAAAGGCAAAGTGGAAGTTATTACTTCCAATCTTCAGACATCCCTCAACCAGTGGGAGGAGCTCAAGCACTGAGTACAAAAGGTGGATCCTGTATTTTTTTCAACTAAGGAAAATGTAGCATAGTCCAAGATGGACCAATAGTTTAGTCTGAGGTAATTTTAGACCCAAATTTTGTAATATATTCTAAGTATTTTTTAGCCATAAGCGTAGAGATACAAGGATGCGAGATGAGCACAGAAGACAATGGCATGGGAGAGAATGACGCAAAAGAGAGAAACAGGGGAGAATAACACATAAGACCTTGACGCAAATGGGTTTTGTGAAAGATAAGGAAACAAAGAATAAGGAGCATAATATGCAGGACTCAGAGAAGTGCAAGAATAGGACAAAGGCACAAGAAGTAAAGGCAATTACAAAATAATTCGCAGAAGTATCAGAGATTAATGGGAGCATGAACTAGTATTGGTTCATGAAAGAGGAGGAACATGATCGCTAATATCTCACATAAAGAGAGTAGATAGGGGTTGTTGGGCTTGATTTAAAAGGAACTTTATTGTAGTGGCTCGCCATGACTTATTTTTTTGAAATAGTTGTTGGCTTATCATTTTTAATGTATTAATGACACAACCCAAAAAGGGGTTCACTTGTGTATAAATACCTCTTTAGCTTTGATTAGAAAGTGTTGTTAAAAGTAGATGTGTTGTTGCTGTCAAGATAGAGATCTAGAGAGATTATGTATTGATTGAAGTACCTTTGTAATCTTATTAAATAAGATCAATGAAACTAATATTTTATGAATATTGATGTGTTAAATCTATTTGATGTTAATTCTAATTTATGATATTAGAGTACTTGCACTATGTGAATGCATTAAATGGATAACTCTAGAATGATGTTTGTAATAATAATGATTAAATTTATTAACTTAAGTGCCTAAGTAATATTGGTTTATTCACCATCACATAACAAAACCAACAAGAACTGATCTAGGTTGCATGTGTTGGGTGAGCAAGCGAGGTCACTTGTGTGATATGTCAGTGCATTAGCACGTTGGCTTCTCCCTTCCTCTAGGTGCACAACTAGTACTTAGTCATGCAAAATTAAGGATAGAAAGAAACCCAATAGTATCTTTCAAATTTTAACATTTGTTGTATAACTATGTATGATATTTGTCACCAATCTGAAAATAATTATCTCAAAACTGTTAAAATTAGTGTCAAATATATAAGATTCTGACCCAAGTGTACATCTGAATCATATAAATTGTATCAAATTCTTCCAATTATGTATATGTGGAGTCATGTCTCTATAACATGCCCCCATTAATATGCCCCCCTTTTGAGGTGAGGGGAATGGATATGGTAGTTATTTTACCTTAAAATGGTAAGATAGCTATATTATTTGTATGAATCATGTAGCATATAGGATTAACATGTTTACGTATATATATCAATGAAGCCCTTAGTATGTGATCACAATAAGACCTAAGATGCATTATACGGGTCATGGTAACATATAAAAAGTAGTAGTACAAGCTTAGAAAAAAATTGAGCATACACACGACAGCATTCAATGTCACGAAAAAGGGGTCTAAGGAGATTGTAAACAATGGGCATATTCAAATGTTGCACACTCAAAGGATGACATATTCAAGTGTTCACACACACAGTTCACACACACACAAAAATTCAATCAATGGCACAGGGGCCTACAAGTAAGGAACCTATTCAATTTTTCCACAAGCAAGATAATAGCAAACAAAAAGTACACTCAAGGAAGTGACAACATGAAAAAATAAAGTATAGTTAACCAGCATAAGCATGTCGTACTAGTCTCTACATAGATGTGTTAGATAGCATATCAATTACATTATGTAAGATGTAAGCATGAGTATAGGCATGTGTAAGCGTTATTATATAAAATCAATATGATAATGTATAATTGATCATAAAGCACTATAACATGTATCGAACGTGATCAAAGAAGTAGTTGCCCCAATGTAGTGTGTCATGCGGGAAGAGGAAAGGTCGAATATTTGCATGTGCATATATCATGGATTTCATGTATGTATGTACCACACTCAAGTACCTATGAAACATATGTGTGTATATAAAATAAATGATATGCTATCTACTAACATAAAGTAAACAACGTAAATGTTAGGGAGCTAGTAAACATGTTTATGCTAAATAATTTTTTTACTTTTGATTTATTTGAAAGTTTATATATTTTCTTGAAATATTTGGTTTTTATTTTATTTTTAGAATATTTGAAAGGAAAATTATACCCTATGATCCCATCCAAGAGATGCTCATAAGAAGTTATGAACTCGAAATATGGTACATCAAATAGGTGATATTGCCAAGGGGCATGTATAGGTGTCATATCTAGAACTGTAGAATTTATGGTACTTTGTGTGTGTCTCATAGGACTCTATGGTCGTGAAGAGGTAATAAGAGTAGTGGTTCTTGGAACCCATTATTTAGTGCTCTATGGTTTCTTTGGTATAGTTGTAATTGGAACACGTTTATTTACTCTTAACAATTAGGTAAATTGTGTAGGTGTAGATGAGGACTTTGTGGAGTCCACTATGTATCTTTGGTGCAATAGTCTTTGAAGTAACGACTACCTAAGAAATGTGATTGTTTGTTGCTTACCCCTTTGTACATGATGAACCTTAATAGAGAATTAATTGTCTTGGAATAAACTTATTTTATTCAAGTGGATGTTCATATGGCATTTTGGGAACTATAATTCCCTTGTTGGTATGAATGTATTTAATACACCCATACATTGTGGAAGGTAACGCACAGAGCTTACATATTCAAGGTCATCTCAATAACATATCAAAGGCTCTCGTGTATGGTATAATAGAAAAGGCAATTACCACATGTGTCAGACCAACTTGGAAAGGTAAATCAATCTCACCAATAACCTATTGTGATATCCCATCGAATGCTCTGATCGGTTTGGTCAAAGAGTATAAATCATCATACGTATATCCCAAATGTGTGAGTAATGTTATGGTGCATACATTTTCACTAGCACCATTATCAATCATAACATTGTGTATACATTAATGATCAAGGTATGCTATAACAAATAATGAGAGAAGATCTGAATCACCATCCACAATTTCACTATCATCAAATGTAATAGGTCTTTGTAATGGACGACAGGATGTATAATGCACATCTGAATCTTGTGTTTTAAAGTATAATATTTATTTGTAGAGTGTTTGGAACCTTGATGATAGTCACAATATACATTAACATCACATCTTTTTGGTAGAGGTCGACTCATATCAACCTCTATAAGAGAAGGGATAAGTATGAGATGACACTCCACAAGCTTCATAATTAACGAAGTTGGAGACTCAAGTAATCGTGTAAATTGTCTCTTAGATGCATTGGATAAGAAGAGTTGATTAAGTTATTGTGATGCTATATTAACCATTGTGGTTGCTTCTTTTTTAGGTTCTATAAGTTTCCTTTGTAGTTTGGTTTGATATGAAACTTGGTAATAGATGTTGTCAGTGTGTTCGCTACATACTCAAGCTTGTTCAATGAAAAAGTTTCATTTCACGATCTCGGACAATATGACATAAGTCATCAAAAATTTAAATTTCTTGAAGATAATGAACTCATGCAACAGTGCAATCAAACTTCACTTAAAGGTCTTGAAGCTCTTTAACTGCCATTGGATTTATCATTTTGGCCAACATTGTTTTGTACCTTAAAACATATTTATTAATAGGTTCATTGGTTCCTTGTTTGATTTTAGCAATTCGTGCATATGACATTTTGTCAATGATGTTGATAGAGAAATGTGCTAGAAATTGATCGGCTAGAGATTTATATGCTTTCACTAATTGGATTGGTAAGTCATAGAACCATTTTAAAGCATAGGCTTTTAGGATCCTAGAAATAATTTGGTCAAAAAGTTTATCATTTGAAGTATAATCAATGCATGTTGCATAGAAATACTGAAGATGTTTGTGATCACCCTTACCATCATAAAATGTGAACTTGAGCGCAACAAAACCAATTGGAAAAGGGTGCAAAGATATCTCAGGGGTTGGAGGATTATGTAATACATCTTGTGAATCAATGGCAGGGGTTGATTTCAAAGCATTTTGTTCAATGTTGGTAACCTTAACCTCCAAAGCTTTGATAACTTGGAAAAGAGTTTACACAGTAAACCCATTGGGATTTAGATTTGAGATTTGAAAAGTCACCAAAGGGGATGACAACACCACTTGTGTTGATGTATGGATTGAAAATGGTAAATGATTTGAAGTATTAATTGTTCCCATGAAGGATGTGGCAATAGTTGTTTGATCTTCAAGAAACGGTGGTTTGAAAACATATCACGTGCCCCCACTAGATGCAGTAGGCAATGTTGTGTTCGAGGGGAGGGAGATTGCAATGGATGTGTGATAGGGATATCCAGTAGCCCCAATATTTGTATCAAGAGAGCAATGGTTGTTCACTAAAACTTTTTACTCTTTTAGTTTCCAATATAGTGTTTAGGACCTTGTGGAGAGATTTTCACGAATGCACTCTCGAAATAAAGTAATAGATTTAACTTGCTCTTGATCTACTTGTTCATGCTCATTGTTTCATGTGTTTCATTATCCACGTGATCATATTCATCTTCTATAAAGAAAAATTCATTATTTTGTTCATTGTCATTATTGGCACTCTCATTATTAGTAAAAGTTGACATGGTATTAATCTAAGACATTTTAGGTAGCCGAAGGGGTAGCTCAAGATGTTCAATAGGAACACCACCTAATTTAGGCTTATGCCTAGGTTGCATACAAATGAAAAAAAAATTATGAATAAGTACAGCAAGTAGAAACCTCAGAGCGCTGAAAACCCTAGAGCAAAGCTAGGATTTGCATGAGAAGACACAGGTCGCGTTCACCAAATGTTTCACCATTAGTATGTTTTGGTGAGAGTTAAAAAGGTAGAATTACCTAATCAAATGGATAAATAAAACTATTTTAAAGTAGGTCAATTCAATTATTTCAAATAACATAATATACTGAATCTTGAAAATTACCAAATATAAAAAGTAAATACCAATTGATATTTTGATAATTGCAATACGAAGAAAAGATAATGCTTAGCTTGTTTGTAAATGTGCAAGCAAATCTAAGAGGTACATAGGTGGGCGCAGGCACACTGATGCTCCAAATCCAATCGTCAGATTTTAGAAATATTGTTTTTGGAGGCATGAACACTTGTGTCACCTTGTGGACACTTGCTTCGACGTTTATGTCAGTGGCTCAAAGGCTTCTTTACTATATGGAATATTCAATGTATTGAAAAATAACCCCTTGGACCTGTTAGGAGTTTATGTTATCTTTTTGTTAGTGTATCTCGATCGCACGCACAAGGTTTATATGACTATGTATAGCTCAAACCCTGGTTCTTCACCTTATTTTATGTCACCTTGCCAATAAGGGATTAGTAGGCTCACGAATTCAAGTTGACCTGAAGGACCTCTTTGTCAATGAGCATTGCCTACATAGTCAATACTTCGAAAAGGACCTCAGCGATATGTAGTTTCCCTTCAAATGTGGGCTTGTGTATGCACCAGGATGCAATATGCTATATGCAAAGGCGTACAATGATCTAGCTTGTAATTTAACAAATATTATTCATAGGTTATTCTTTGCATGCTTCAAACATGTAATATGACTGATATAGAAATAGGGAAGAATAGAGCAATAGAACTCAATTGTGCAACTGATTGAGTGAGCTTGAATATGTGCTTGCTTAGTATTTGCTAGATGGATAATGAGTACACTTTGATTTGTATTTATACATCTTTTGAAAATATCTCACGGAATGATTAGATAAGACAAATAGGTCGAACCATGCATTTCAAAAGATTTGCAATTTAAATGACTTTTGAGACATGGAAACTTGATAAGGAAACTAGACACTAACATTGACACTAGTATCCCTCTGTAAAATACAAATGTCCAACAAGCTAGAAAACTGTTGAAGATTTATAACTGATAATGAAGGATATAAATCATGCTTTAAGTTTTTTGTAATGTATAGGTGATCTAGGTCATCAAAATGATAAAGTCAATCCATAAAATAAATATTTAGACGCAATGAGATAAAAAAATGCAAGCCTTTTATCAACAAGAGGGTCTAGAACTAAAAGGTAAAACCCTAGTTAATATTTTTCAAGTGTACAAGAGAGATGCTATATATAATTAGATTTTAGTATCTACACTAGAGTTCTTCAAAATGTTTTAGTAGAATAAAATAAATTAGAAACTTTGGTTAAAATTGCAAGGGATTTGAGTGAAAGGATTTAACCTTCTAGACCTTCAGCCAATGCTTACGAAACCTAAAGTTCTTTTCCTATGGATAGTGATGAGAAATTAAACAAATGGAAGGTTATTGTTGCTGCTATGGGTTATTATCATCCAACCGATAATCCTAATGTTGATCCCTCTGATTTTTTATTAATTTGTGATTGGGCCATGAGTAAACTTATTAATGGATAAATTTGTATCTTAAATATTTGTGTATAAGTTTGGGAGACTACATATGGAGCTCTGGAAGAATGGTCATCGTTGCAGTAATTTGTTTTGTAATTGTTACTATGGAAAGTATCTCTACGAGTGTAGATACCATCATACGGAAGTTTTTAGTCCTATGTTCCAAAAGTTGGTTCTTGTTGTCCTTTTTTAAAATATAGCTGTACAAATCATACTGAGCAAATGTTCGGTTGCTTTTTAAATATGGTTCCCTGGTCCTTTAGGGTGTAGAAACTTTGGCACTCTATCATAAAACTTGAAACATATACTACCAAAAAAAATGTATCATGTTACGGAAGATAGTTATCATCGTGGATATTCTATTATTAAAATAAATGTTGCTTTTAAATCTGTTTCCTAGACCTTTATGATGCCGGAGCTTTGATACTTGTTGCAAATGTCCTATTATGACAGGATTGTGGAAAGTTGATAGTCATTGTCTTTATTTGATATTTGTACAGATCATATATTACTTAATAAAATATTTTTTTACATACTAATATATTGATGGAGGACTGCTCAACCTTCCTTTTTATTGTTGAAAAACATATTGCCATTTTAGCAAATAAAATAATATGGGATGCCCAATATAGACCAAGAATGTTGAAAAACAATAAGAGATGTGCAATGAAGTACAATAATATGGAATGTGCAATATGGGCCAAGAATGTTGAAAATCAATAAGAATTATAGAATGACAGATGAAATACACAATGTATTGTTATTGAAAAATAAAGTTCTTGTGGAGAACAAACTATTATCACTTCTATTTTTTTCTAGTATATTAAGCTCATGGAGCCGTTATTTTACACACATTTTTTGGAATGCAGCGAAAACACAAAAAGGCTCTTTACCAATGACACGACATTTTGTACACGTGGAATGTTTAAATTTTTTACAATACTGCATTATTGTTAAACACAGTGACAACTAAATTCAGACATATAAAATTTACACAGCATATTTGCAATGTGATGTTCAATAGACTGTATGCGTGAAAGAATGAATGTGCACAAATTACTTTCAAGAACATAAGATAGCATAAGATAGTATATGTCTCATAAGTAAAAGACGAACCAAAATGGATTAACAGTGTTGGATGTGAGATGAAGACCAAAATTGTTGATAAACAGTAACATTCATAATACAGTGACCAATGAAATATAGTCTATAGTTTAATAACAAATCAAATGTTTGTGAAAAATACACCGTGCATTACATTGTGCATTACATCCAAAGTTCAAAATAAATGGCAATTACCCATATACCATCTTCTAATGCTGCATTATTTACCATCACACAATTAAATACAATCACAATCATCTCAAAAATTAATGCTCTCCTTGAAAAATAGTTTTTAGTAAATGGAAGTTTAACAGGAATGCTAAGTAGTTTAGTCTAGATTTATGATTCTGCAAGGATACACTGGTGAACAGTGTCTAGTTATCTATCATTCCAATCACTTATAAGGAATCCACCTCCATTGGAGGAGCCCATTTGTTGTGACCTATAGAAAGTCTCAACTAAGCATTAATTCAGTCTAGAAGATTATTGATCGTTTCAGATTCTAGATATCAAATCGTTCATAATGTTTTTAAAGTATTTAGGGGAAAAGTCCTGATAGCCGCGCACCCTAACTTTCGACAGCGAATTAAAGTGCCATAACATCACATTAGATTGTGAAATTTTTACCCATTTTAATATGTCCTCTTAACTACTTGTAACCAAGGTTTCAAGATCTAATACATTATACATTTTACGATATAACCGATTTTATCATAAGAGGTCATAAAATACATTTTTAAACCTATGACCAAAACTTAACCTTTGGCGTAGCAATAGCTGTGCATTAGAAATATCAATACTTGAGTCTTACTTGTCAAGATGTGATTGGTTACTTTTAATTTTATAGAATAAATGTTGAACAAGTATTAGATACTACATGTTCAGCTTCTGGTGCACTTTATACACACCAATATGTTCCATTGATGAAGCACATGTGAACAAAAGCCCTGTTCGGCAATTGGAACAGGGCTATTGGGACCTTTCCCCTATGCATAAAAATGCTAAGCATCTTTTGTCAATCCTTCTTGATAATCGACAATGTTTTCTTTCCATTTAACCAATGCATAAAAAAAAATTTGGTTCGCATCACATATTTTCATAATTCTGTCTCACTGTACTTTCAGGTTTGTACCTACTACTTACACTATGCCACACCGTAATTTCTTTTCCACGATATATAGTTCCTGCTACTGTTAATTCTGTAGGCCACCATTACTTGAAGTTAAGTCAATTTTTATGTTTACTAATTTCCAATCAACCTTTACGAATAGAACAGGTATTGAGTTCTAAAGACCATCTAGAGGAATTATTATAGGAGTTTTTTTAATAATCTTCACTATAGAAGTGGAATTGCGTCCTCTGTGTGTCAACACAAAGTTCAATGTTTGCTAGTATTGCAGAATATACAAGACACCCATTTTTTGGATTATTTCCCGAGTCTTAATAGAGGAAAGAAAAAACTACCATATTTTTTGACAGTCAAGTCTTCTACTCTGTCCTATGATATAGGGATGTTGCCGGTAGACTTCCTGCCTAACCCACCAAATCAGCTGGCAAATGCCCTACCAAACATTATCTTATAGCCCATTATATCACCCTACAAGGGTTTCGTTGACAACTCCCTACTCATGCTGCTGTTAGTAAGAGATCGCCAAGACCTAATTTGCCGTGTTCATCTTATTCCCTCCTCTTCTTTGCTTTTACTTAGAGCATCTGTAACAGCAAGTGAGGAGCAGTGTACAGTTTTGACCCCACCCAGTCTATGAAATAGGGGATGGAAGATCTCCCCTCCTTATATCTTCAGCTATATTAATTTTACAAATAAGTCAAAAAAATACAGGTCAAGAAAGAATAGAATCCAACCATGATTTCTCAATAAGATCCATGTGGACCCAGTCCATCGCCCTTCAACTTGATTTATTCTGGGCTCAACTTTGATCTCTATGTAATCATAACAACCAACATAGAGTTAGTTATAGACCTTTATTGAAATTTGAATCAACTTGTAATGATGGAAAATCACTAGAGAACGTTGATGATTTGAACTTCGACAGTGGACAATGGGTGTTTAGAAAATGCAGGACGGTTAATTAGGTTAGATGGTAATCTTCTCGTCAAACTCACATCTCTGAAGAGAATCAGACAAAAGAAATTGTAGGACAATGAGGACACCACTAATGCAGCCAAGGCCCCACTTCCAGGGACCTGGTAGGCAAATGTGAAACAAATGAAGGAAACATTCTCATTGTGTGGAATATAGTGGTTGATTATCATATGTTGTTGCTACTGATAAAAACTCCATCAGGTACTTGTTAAAAAGGGACCAGTCAAAGGATTCTGAGAAGAAGAGTATGCAGTATGCAACATGTTATATGTGGCTGCAAGTGGTAGAAAATGCCAAAACATTCTAAGAAATTCATGGCCATGCCAACATTGAAGTGTCTCAGGACTGAGGATTCAGCTGCTGTGATGCATATTCCCCTCATTTCCAAGGTATTTCAGGGATAATCATCCTGCTGCTGGGGGCAGAATAGTTGAAGCATATAAGGGTCAAGGTACCACTGCATTGAATTTTGCTGCAGGAAGAAGTCAATCAGAAGGCCCAGGGGTCCCAGAGCCCCAAAGTGTTTTAACGAGGGATGCTTTTCACGTCCAAAAACATTGTTCAAAGTAACAGAAAACTCGTACCTGCCTCAATTAAATAAAAAATAGTGCTTATCCATGGACTAACAATATTGGCATGAAAAGAACCAACTTAATCTTAGTTTAAATTTTTCAAAATTCGAGGGTTTATATATATCTTACTTTACTTTCACCCAATATAATAATTAAGCTTGGTAGTATTGTTTCATATGTCCAATTTAAGGTAATGATTATGAAAACAAAATATGATACATCATTTCGATCATTTTACTTTACCTTGTCTTCTTTATCAGAAAAAAGAGAAGGTGCTCAACTCCATAGATCAGCACTTTTAAAAAAACAAGCATGTCCAATAAATTGTCAAAAAAAAGTCATTTCACAAAATATTATTTTTAATTAAAAAAGCACACCAAGCAACTGCAAATACATCTAAAAGGGTCATTTCTGGCCAAGCTTCTTTGTCAGATATTTTTCTATGGTGTTTAGCAGCATAAAATTAAAAATTCCTCTTAATTTAAGTTAATTATATCCCATGCTGTCGTCAAAACATGGGCCTCTTATGGCAGAAGCATATCAAAGGGTTTACCTGATCCTGAATACAGGTACCTACATTTCTATTAATGTCAAACATAAAATATACAACCACAACTTCCGAAAGCATGTAAGAGTTTCAGGAGTCTCTTACTAAAGACACTGTTTAACGGAAAAAAATACACTGACAATTGACAAACAATAATGCATGTTTGGAACCTATCTTCTGGCCTGACTGCAAAAAAGCTTTGGCCATCAGAAAAGCCCTCGCCCATCCTCCCCCCAATGAATGCTTTCACGTCAAAGACCATTAAAACTTACAGCATGCCTCCAAAAGTAAATCATGTCAGTAAACAATGCTTAAATTGAATGATTTTAACAATGAATTTCCACAACTCAAAAAACACATGGGTAGGAAAGACAGCATTTACAGCACAATATGACAGCATAAATAGCTCATTGTCAAACATTGAGACCAGAACTGTTCTTTAAGTTCTCTATGGCTTACTCTCCAAATCTGTACCATAGCATGACTTTTAGATACGGCCAAAAGTTAATCATAGCTTCCATTTGTTTCATAGGGCACAAAAAACTATGTTATCTCAATTTCATTGTTTCGGAGCAAAAAAGGAATTCTTGAAGACATCATATTCTCACCCATTTTACCTTATTATTGAAAAGCATCACAGCATTTCACATGTCCCGCACATAATCACGTGAATGAGACCTTTCCACACGATCTTTCTCTCTTTCTCTATCACGGCCATGGTCACGATAGCGGTCACGGTCACGCCCACGATCTCTGTCCCTATCCCTTTCTCTGTCCCTGTCCCTTTCTCTATAATGCTTATCATGTTCCCTTATCTCACGATCACGGTCAATCTCATGGTCTCGGTCACGATCTCTATCTCTATCTCGGCCACGAGAACGCTCGTGAGACCTTTCACGTGAACGCTCATGGTCTCGATCCCTCTCCTTCCTGTCACGGTCACGGTCACGATCACCATCCCTTTCACTGCCAATGCCAAACAAGAATAGGAGATAAGTTGAAATAAATAAGCATACTACTCAAATTACAAATATAACAAAACAACTGCAATGATACCGATCATCATATCGCTCTTCTCGAATCTTTGGCTCCTCAGACCGAGGTGGTCCAGCTGAAAGTAGCTGAGGTTCTCTGTAAAAGTTGCAATTAAATGACAAACCGTCAATGAAATGTTTTTTCAGTACATCAACAAAATCAACTGCAAAATCATCCATCCATTGCTAAAATGCAAGCCTACTAACCTTCCAGAATATCTCTGATTGACTTCTTCGCCTCCAACCCTGGTAGATCCCAAGCCACCACCCAACCTCCGAGGCCGCCAATTGGGCACAGTTCTTCCACGTTCGACATCCACAAGCACTCTCCTATTGTCTATCTTTCGGCCATCAGCTTGCTTGTATGCAGCTGCAAGCCATTATATGTTATGGGCACACACTCTAAATTCTTCAGGAATGAACAGTGATTAGATAACAATTTTATTTATATTTGATATAAACCAAAATGAAAAAAAAAAATCTGAAGCCATTTGGGTAAGACAAATTGGCCAGTCACGAAGGCTAACTCGTGGGCCTGTCGGTCTGATAACTCCTGCAGTAGCTAACTCACACACAAATTATACAAAATGTAATGGGCCCACAAATCCAAAAGGTCATCACGAGTAGACCATAGAGCATGGCCCAAAGTACACTTATCATATACAAGTACTAACTGAAAATTTATATATCAAGATGCAATCAGTCCATTTACTGTGATTAACAGATATGGTACAGAAATGATTAAAGTAACCTACCTTTCATATCCCTCGTATGCATGTACTCCACAAAGGCATAACCTCTTGGCTTGTTGGTGGTTTTGTCATTAACAAGACGAACCTGGACGTTACACATCACAATTAGCAAGTCAAATCGAGAACTGCAAATTAGCCGTTACAAATTTGCTTCACATCCTAACGAATTCATACTGATACTAGCTGAGACATAAGCAGCTATACGCAACAGCACTCCATCTTACTGCCTACAATATTTCAAACTTCTAACCTAAACTGGCACGGCAGACAGGCACTATGCCCCACTAGCCGTGCTCACCTTTGAGGTGTACAGCTTCGCCACGCGAGTTCAACTGCAAAAGCCCCGCCTTCGTGGCAATTGTGTTGGCAGAATAAACCAATGAAGGTGGCTCACTTACCAAAATATATATGGAACCTTCCCCCTTACCAAGGATGATATACTTAAAATTAACTAAATACTAAAAAAGGAAATCTGGAAGAATAGTAGCTGACTAATGTGGAAAGTCAACTTTGATCAACATGTATATTGAATCAAAAGATCCTGGAAAAAACAAAACCTTAAGCGCAACGTACCCAAGTCGCCAACAAATACAAACTTTCTTATGCTCCAACTCTAAGCATGAGGCACACTGTGTAGGAATGAGTGATGAAAACCAGTACAAGAAACTGAACAAAAACCTTAATAGTGGACAATCTGGCAAGATAACATGATCCAGCAAGAAACTCTTACCCAAGAGCAACAAGCCTAGGCCCATTATAGGATTGCTCTAAAATACCTACCCGCTTGATAGGCCCATACGCCTCAAATTCCCTCTTGATTTTGTGCTCCGTTGTCTCATAGCTCTGCATAAATGTACAAAGGAAATTTTAGTGACAAGTTAAAAACTAGGAAAACTAAATATACTCACTGCTTAGAACAAGCACATCAACAGAAGCTGCAATATAAGTACGTAGTCTAATCATGCACATGAATCATAACCAATTTAAAGAAAAAATCGGCATGTAACCAGTATCAGGCCACTTACAAGCCTTGCAACAAACAGTGTCTTGTATGGATCTCCCGACATATTTGGATCTTTATTAGGATCATCTACATGAATCACTGAAATGTCAGTACTGCTCTGTTGGTCCTATATATTTAGGCCCAAAATTAAAGGAAAAATCAGACATAAAACCAGTGACATGTTATCATTTAACTTACATTTTTCAAACACATGGCATATTAAATGAATTGAGTTGTATTTCATCCACATCATAAACATAATATTCTGAATCTCCAACATTTGCACATTGTGGGTTAAAAATATCAAAAATAGTTATATTACATTTCTCAAGATCCTCTGCTGCCTTCTGAGCACCTCTCTCCACCCGAAGCCTGTGTATTCTTGCCCGTCTCTCAGTCTGTTCCATTAAGGAAATACAAGAAAATGTGATTATTTTCAAAAGAGATGAATCGTATCCATAATTTCTGCTTGATCTAATTTCTGTCTGATCTAATAAGAAAAATTTACTAAGAAATATATGAAAAAAGAACCAACAGCAGATTAAGAACGCTTGAAATAAATTTTTGAGAGATGGAATCACCGAACTGCTCCCCAATGATTCTAGCAACTTCCAGCAACCAACTACATTGCATGTTTATGAAAAAGCAGAAAGAGAGGCAGTATTGAAAATTCCGAAATTTGTGTACTCATTTACACATATCCCCCATTCAATCATTATAAATCCATGTTAATTCCATAATTTGGAGAGTGTAATATACCAGAGTTACCTTAAGTCTTAGAGAGATGAGATCTAATACCAAGAATTTGAAAGAAATTGCAGGTAAAGTAACTCTTGAAGAATCATGTGATTGTCAGCTATTTGATCCTTAACATTTTCAAAAGAGCATCCAAGTTTTATGCCCATATTACCAGTGCTCCATTGGATCACTATTGAAGCCCTAATCTAATTCTCATTGAAAGTGTGCATTTCACAAAAAAGAAGGATATAACTTTACAGTTTTGAATAAAATATTGAAAGCTTAGAGATTCAAGCTTCTGCAATCCATAATATTAAGGAAACAACCTTCCAGAGGTATTACATAATGATTTTAAATGATTTGACGTTTCATACTGCAATTTGTGGTCCATCATCAGGATGAATGATTAGACTGCAAATAAGGGCTCCTTAAACAGATATCCTGAAGCACAAAGAGATGATTATAATTAATGCTTTGTAAACATTATTAAATAAATGTCAATAAAACATTAATTATTTAAAGAGCTAATTTATTGCTATCATTAGAAACTTTTGGCCAATCACTCATATGCTAAAAATTTATAATGATAGCAATAAATTAGCCCTTGTAAATCATTATTGGTTTAGTGACATTTATTTAATAATGTTTACACAGTGCCAATGATATGTAGGTGGATTGGTTAAATGAGTTAGTTGTTTCAGCCCCATCCAAGTTCCAATCTCGCAGGCATCTTGTTAAATGGATATGTGGTTTGTCACCAGTTGTGGCTGATTGTAATACCCGTTCATAGCTCCGGTCATAAGCGTTAAACAATAATCAAAAATAATAATTAAAAAGCATTAATTATAATTAGCTCTTCTTACTTCAGGTTATCTATACAAGGAGAAGCCCTTATTTGAAATCTAATTGTTCATCCTGATGATGGACCACAGAGTGTGGTCGGTAATGTCGATTATCTTGAATCATTAATCAAAAACTCGGACTCAGCAAAAACTCTGCAGCCCAAAATTTTGACTCAGACTTGCGACTTGGCAAAAAACTCTGGCAAAACTCAGCAAAAACCCAACAAATCATAGATTATAAATTGATAAAATAAACTTGAATAACATGTAAAATGTTGTTAAAAAGCATAAAACATGAATTTAAAGACCCCATAGGTATATTTTCTATTAGTTTTAGACCAAAAAAAAAAAAATCTGCTGACTCAAGAGTTAGCAGCACGTTACTCACCCAGCGCCAAAACTCACAAGTTTGGTGATTTTCCTGCGATATATCATGATTTTTGTAACGACGTCCAAAATCACTATGCAATGTCTCTGGATGGTTGTTTCCTTAATATTGAGAGTTACTCGATTTCCAAAACCATCTGCATGTCCATTGTTGGTCAATTAACAGACACTACTGCCTTTGAAATTGAACATTGCACATATCATTAAACCTCTTCCAAGGCGGGCAGAATACAATTACCAACAAATCTCACCCCCCAATATTGTGGAATTTATTCTCAAGTAAAACATCACACAATCAAGTTCAGTAGAGTACTACAAGTACATAAGATTGGTAAGAAAATATGGAGAGTAATAAACCCATAGAAGACAGAAGAAAACTAACGAATGAAGCAAATAACAGCAATTAGTTCTGGTCCCTGGACATGAATCACACGGATTAAACTGCTAGTTAGGGTATCCCTATTAATTTCTAATTCAGAACAAAGAAAAGAGAGGACATCTCTAAAATTAAGGCCCTTCAGATGAAGAGTAACAATAAAGTAGGCATAATATTTGTTCAGAAAAGTAAAAGGGACTGACAAAGGGAACCTTATCAAATTTATACTAGATGATTGTATAAGATTGGAACTAGTTATCAAGTGAAGAGATGTTAGCTGGAAAAATGTAAAAAAAATAATTGACATAGGAAAAGCTCGGCAGATCTGTTTATATGAAAGCAAAAATAAATATAAGTCATATTCATCTCAAAAGAGCACCAGACATACTTGATTAACTTGAAGAATCTACGGTTCATAGCAACCCATGAAAGCAATTTAAGTTCCATAACAAATATTCTTGAAAAAAGGAATCAAAATAGAAACACGCAAAAGAATGAGATGAATCTAATATAAAACAGAGAGAATCCTAAAAGAAAGCTTGGTAGGGATAGCATCCAAAATAACAAAAGTTTCGATAAGCCCAAAAACAAGTCAGGCATCATGTACAATATTTACAATGAGCCTTAAACAAGAAATGATATTCTAATTTCTCATATCTGATTATAAGTCGCATAATAACGGCATAACAAAGAAAACAAGCTAAGCTTTCAGCAAATGTTTTACAAAACATCACTAATAGGTTTGTAACTGTAGCAGAGTAATTGGAATTTAAACAATGTTTTCCTGCAAAGTATGCAACCTCCATTATTGACTATAATATACTAAAGTAGTGACTACAATCCAAAACATTATAAGATTCTATTAAAAACCATTAAAAAAACTAGTAGCAATTTTTATTCCTCCAATACATACCAAGTAAAAATTGATAGCATAATTAAAATGGAATGTTACAAAGATAAATTTTGCTGAGGCTGCAGAATAGCAGGGACTACCAAGTACCCCAAAACCATGTCAATGTTGGACAGACAGTTGAATGAACATTGTAAAACCATTAATAAGACAACCATTTGGCACATTACTTGATGAATCTGGACCACACGGCACCTCTAGCAGACCCTTGTCAAACACAACAAAATAGTCTATTATGATGTTCTCCTCTCTTACATCTTTTCTTCTCGTTGTTTTTCCTTTAGTAAGATCATGCCATCTGTAACTCATTCGGTCCTCCACTCCTCCCCTTCCTCAGCCTCACTCATTCATCTTCATTCCTAACCATCATTTTTTCCCCGTGTTTTACTTTCTCACTATCCAAGTCCAAAATTCACTCATTCTCTTCACTTTCCATGGGATAAATGTCACAATAATCAAAGAAAATCATTATAAATTGCATAAAATCAACTATTTTAGGAAGTGCCACAAGGATCCTATGGGCACGCAGGCCATAAAGAAATCAGAAGTGCATTGCATAGAAAACCTACACCCTGCATTCTTAAAACAATTTCAAACATTTTAAAATTTAAAGTGTAGAGATTACAACTGTGTTACTGCCTTATAAAATTAAACCCTCGTCAGAAAGTTGAGGAAATAGGAAATAAGTAACCCTTTTCAGAACACTACATGACGTGTTTCTGGATTAATTGTGACATCTGGGGTAGAAATCAACTCTGTTCAAAATATCCAACTGTAAGCTTCAGGAAATACATATATTTCGAATTTTCCAATTCTACAGATCATATTTTATAAAAACAAGTAATGAAAAACCATACCGGAGTTTCAACCTCTGGAACAGGAGGGGCATACTCAAAATCTCCTGGCTCCGCAAAGTTATTCACAAACTGGCCCATGCCTGCCAATAAAAGTATGAAAACAATTATTTATGGAAAACTCTCCTCGACATCAGCCCAAAATGCTGGAATAAAAAACACATAATGAATTAGATTATGTGATATAATTTAAGAAACAAATTAAATAGAAAACTCCAAAGGGGTGCTCACTGAAGGCCCTCACATATTCTACATATCATCTCCACAAAATAAGTGCCTGAAAACTCCAGTAAAGACTACAAAAATTGACAAAAAACTGAGTAGCATGTTGCAGCAACTGAAATCTAAAAACTGGGTTATCAGACTTTTAAACTTGCCATGCATTGTCATTTTCAATTGTTGATGATCTGTTGTTTAGACATTGGCCATTCATTTGCTTTCCACTCATTATCCCTGACGAGGGGTTTAGAAGATGGTCCCAAAAAAACCTTACCCGTGAAAAGGGATACAGATTGGTGCAGTCAGTTTTTACAAAATCCAATAGAGAGAACACCATGCAGATATCATGCAATAACACAGAATTCTGATGCAAAACAAGGATCAAATAATCACAGCTGAATCATTATTAAATCTGGAATTCCTGGTAAACAACAGCTAGTACAAGTTTTGACTGCCAGTCCAAGATGGAACACAGCAGTTTTGTTTTGTTTTGTTTTTTTTGAATGACACAAGATTGCACAATCCCATAGGCGCTCCTACATCAGACACCCAGGGTAAATAAAACATGAGCTCCCGCTCATGGACTGGTTGTGAGCTCCTCAATTGATTTTCCCTTGTTCACAACTTCGGATTCAGACATCCAAGTTGCATCCTCTGCTGCACGTCCTTTCCACTGTATCAAATACTCATAATAGTCATTATTCCTTGTGCTCTTGCTGATTTTGATGTCTATGATCACTTCCATTTCTTCATTTTCTCCCTCAGGCATCTGTGCTCTTCAATCAATAGTTGAAGTATCTTCATCCTGGTTCTCTCCACTTGTGTAACCCCCAACAAATGGGTACAGGTCTAGAACATTGAAGATAGGTGAAATACCTATCCCTTCAGGTAATTCTATTTCATACGCATTGGCTGAAAACTTGCGTAGTATCTTACAAGGTCCAATCTTTTTCATTTTGAGTTTGTTGTACTTACCTTTTGGAAACCGCTCCTTGCATAATTGTGCCAATACTAAGTCTCCCACTTCAAACACTTTCTCCCTGCGCTTCTGATCAACATACTGTTTATGTCTCTTCCCACTTTCTGTCAACTTCCTCTTTACCTCCATGTGTACATCATGCATGGCTTGGGCATATTCTTCACCTTCAACACTCTTATTCATCTCAATTGTGCTCCTTAATAATTCACAAACTCCTCTTATGTGGCTGCCATATACAATCTCAAATGGGCTCATACATGTACTTTTGTAACCTATTTATAGAGTCATTGTAGGCAAATTCAGCTTGTCCCAAAGCCAAATCCCACTATTTGGGCTTATCACTGACAATGTACCGCAGTAAATTTCCTAGAGCTTTGTTCACTACCTTTGTTTGCCCATCACCCTGTGGATGATACGCTGAGCTAAAATTCAGTCTTGTACCCAGCTTCTTCCAAAACATTCTCCAAAAATGCCCTACAAATTTAGTGTCCCTATTCTACACAATGCTCAATGGTAACCCATGCAACCTTACAACTTCCTTGAAATACAAATCAGCAATATGGGTGGTGTCATTTGTCTTCTTACATGCTATAAAATGCACCATTCTGAAAAATCTATCTACAACAACAAAAATAGAGTCATTACCTCACTAAGATCGAGGTAGACCAAGCACAAAGCCCATACTTACCATATCCCATGGTTTGTTGGCAATTGGTAGTGGCTGATAAAGTCCAGTGTTATGACTTTCACCCTTTGCATGTTGACACATTTTTCATCTCTCCACAAATTTTCGTACAGTTGTACTCATCTTTGGCCAATAATACTGCTCACTCAGCTATGCTAATGTCTTGTCATACCCAAAATGACCAGCAAGACCACCACTATGTTTCTCCTACAAAAGATTGTCTTGCATTGAACCTTGAGGTATGCACAACCTCCTCCCCTTGAATGGTAAATCATCTTGGATCATAAACTCCAATCATGGAATTCTATCAATACTTGTTGGGCTCTTACATGTGGCCCATGCTTTCCTGAAATCTGAACCCTCTTTATACAATTCTTTCATTGAGTCAAACCCAATGACTTCCACTTGAAGTTCATTCAATACAAGAGCTCGCCTACTCAATGCATCTGCCACTTTGTTAGATTTGCCACAACTGTGTTTTAAAACAAAAGTATAACTTTGAAAGAGTTCTACCCATTTAGTGTGCTTCTGATTCAATTTACCTTGGCTGTTTATGTATTGCTACATCTGATGATCAATGAAGAAAACAAATTATTTGGCCAGCAAATAATGCCACCACTTCTTAAGAGCTTGAACTATTGCGTAAAACTCTTGGTCATAAACAGAATATTTCCTCTTTGCTTCATTTAACTTTTCACTAAAATAAGCAATAGGCTTACCTTCTTGACTGATTACTACACCTATCGCTGTCCCACTTGCAACACAGTCAACTTGGAACACTTTTTCAAAATGAGGCAATGTTAGAGCTGGCTGTTTTGTAACTTTTCTCTTTAATAACTGAAAACTTTCTTCTGCTACAGCTGTCCATTGCAACTTCTTCTTGTCCCCTTTCATTGTCTCTATGATGGGTGCACAAAGACCACTAAAATTCTTTATAAATTTCCTATAAAAACTAGCCAACCCATGAAAGCTCCTTGCTGTAAATATAGTCCTTGGCAAAGGCCATTTCACTATCAATTTTACTTTCTCTAGGTCCATTTTTAACCCATCTCGTGAAATTACAAATCCCAAATAAATGAGCTCCTCTTTCATGAAGCTGCACTTTTTCAAGTTCATCAACAACTTTGCCTCTTTCAGCTTACTTAACACAAGTCTCAAATGTCTCAAAAGCTCCTCTTTAGAATGGCTGAAAACTAGAATATCATCCAAATATACAACCAAAAAAAAAATGCTGTATGTTCCCTGTCTTAGACTGGCAGTCAAAAGTTGTACTAGTTGTTGTTTACTAGGAATTCCAGATTTAATAATGATTAAGGTGCGTTTATTTGATCCCTGTTTTGCATCAGAATTCTGTGTTATTTCATGATATCTCCATGGTGTTCTCTCTATTGGATTTTGTAAAAACTGACTGCACACAGAAGATAGACCAGAACAAACCTTGTCACTGAAAAGGGGTCTAAATGTTACACCTGCAACATTTGAATGAAAAGGAATGACATGATGACTCCTGAACAGCAGAAAACCAGAAAGTAAGTTGCAAAACTACTGCCTCCAACTACCCTACAAAGCATATGCAAGATATATCTCCCCTGACCAAATACAGACTAGTAGATCAGTTTGCATGCATACGATCATGGAGAAGGATCCCTATATTTCAGTGTTACGCAGCAAAGTGTCCCCCACCCCTTTTTGGCAGCATACCAGAAGTTTGGGATGTTCTGGGAACAAGGGATGGGGATGAAACAGCCTCTGGTAAAAAAAATAAAAATAAAAATTAGGGACATCCCCCTTTTGTTGGGAACGTTTCAGGGACACCGTGACATCCCAAAGTGCTTTATTTTAAAAAAATATTTGTATTTTAAACATTTAATATCAAATTTTTATTTTATATATTATTAAACATTTTAAATTTTTAATAGCCATCCTCATTCCCAGATGCAGACAACTAATCTATATTTAGAGCTCCGCACCATAGCTACCCAGAGCAAGTACTTGAAATGACAACATCCAACTATGTCCTTAATCAAACTCATCAAAACTCACAAAATAGAATGCAATTCAAGGTTAAGAGCAGACAATTCATGATACACGCCAAATATATAGGACTAAAAAAGTTCAATAGTCAAAAAGAAGACATAAATAAAGTTCAATTATACCAGTGTATGATGGCAATTTTCTCTTCTCGGGAGGTGGCTTAAATTCGAGGGGAGGCCGTGGCTCAAAAAGCTTCAATAGATTGCTGGTAAGACCGGTGGGATGGCTTTGCCCTATCTGCACATCACCAATGCAAACGAGAGAGCAAGCATTCATAAACTAACTGAATTTTGCATAAATAATTTGAAACATCTTACAATCACTTCCCACTGCTGGTTAGCTTTAAAGTTTGAATATGACCCAAAATCCACTCACTGTAATTACACAGGTGGCCCTCATTTGGAGAATTACTATAAAACATCATAATTTAAGAAGGTCATATTTAAATGCACGAACATAAACCTCTAAAGAAAAGCAGGCAGTCCACACATTTCGCATAACAGAGAAAGCAGACACATTAGAACTTCCTTACGCGTGCATTTGAAGGTTCATCACACAAATCAACTTTCTGCACTCCGCAGCACTGCTGAAGAATCCTTTCGCAGATTTATAGTGGCCAATAAAATGACACAAACTGGGTCTTCTCACGGCATGCCTAGATTCAACAGCTTGCTAAGTAAAAATAATATGTTATAGGCTTTGACGGCGAATAAAGTTTTGTTGGTAAGCTTCTGGGAACAGCGTGTGAAAATTTTCAATCCGCAACTATCAGAAGGCCATCGCAGAAGCTCACAACAAACAAAAGACCAAATGGCTAAAATTCATACAAAAAATATATACTGTTGGGCAAAAACTTCCAAGAATATGATTCCATGGACGCGTAAACAAGAATTCTACTCGAGCGAATCTATGCATTTGAATTTCTGTATTATTCTGTAGATGCGTAACTTTCGAAAACAGGTTCGGTGTCATATATAGGGTTGCAATAACGGATGTCGTAACCAGAATTTTTTATGTTACGAGAATGGAGCCTACATTAGAAAAGCAATCGTTTACAGACGACAACATTTAAGCAGATGGACTGATGGGGTTCGCGGCTCGACCAACCGGTCATTTTGGCCAAGTCAGACGAGTACAAATCAGGGTTTTTCATTTCGTCGTTCATGTGATGACATGACATAATAAGCAGAGTCAATCCTTAATCCCTGATTGGAATGTTATTTTAAAAATAATGCATACCAGTTTTAACTGCAACACTGTGGCTCGGTTTTGGGCCTTGGTCCGCGCTTGAGCTGCGGCATCTTTGTTGCGCATGAAGACATCCCCATAGTCCCCCATTGCTCCGCAACAAGACTAGAACACCGTTTTTTTGTCCTCGATAGCTCTATATTTGGCCAATGTCACTGATACAACTATCATCCGAACAGTAGATGGCTTTGCAGTTCAAAAATCACTATGGAATTGGCCGATTCACACGTTTACCAATATATTTGACTGATCTAGTAAGTACAAGTTCAGAAGGACCCAGATCAAGGGTTTTAAACTGGAAACCAGGGAAAGGAACTTCAAACCCAATTTAGGCGAAAAACTCGAATCCGAAAATGAAATCGTGTCTTGAAGGATGTTCGGTTTGTGAGGATTGGAAGTTTGCAAACGACAACACACGGTGGACTTCAACTTACGTCATTTTTACCACTAAATCTACGCCTATATCATTTAGGCGTACAAGTAGCCATCGTTGCGTTTAACAGGTTCCGACGCGAGTATAAGTATATGTGTATTGGCGTAATTAATTATATAATAATAATAATTATAATATATAAAAATAGTGGGACAGCAAGACAACTATTTATAGCAGTACTGATGAGATCAATGTGCTCTTCGTTAATATTTGCCAAGAACTGTCACATATAGTCCGCAAATTTATCTCTGCTATCTTTGTAGGCCTATTCTAGAATAAAGTGCTGTTCAGTTTCCACTTTCCCAGAATTGCAAAATCTGCAAATTCTCTCTTCCCAAGCCTCCTTTGGCCTCTTCCAATCACAACGAAGTTGGTGAGAGTTGGTTCTAGCTGAGCAATAAGAATTTTAGCCCTCCAAGAAATGTTGGCTCCTATGTATTTGGAGTTAACAAGTGGGGTTGAACTCATTTATAAATATAGTTTCTTCCTCCCGATCTGCTTCCCCAATTTCTCTTGTAAAATTTCTCCATAACAAAGACTTTTATTTCTTTATTATTTGTGCACATATTGAATTGAATATTATTTACTCATCCATGTATATTTTGTCGCATCCATGTCCTTTTTCGCTTACATAGTGTATCACTAAAAACAACTTTAGGCCATCTATCCTCTTCCATTTTTTCGATTCTTTTTAAATAGCTTAAAAGGCGAACCATAGCAAGTGCCTTAGGAACAGCTCCCATTTCACTTATGATGTCATATGGAACCGTGCTTTTATTTTAATCTTGCTTGTAATCAAGCGCTTTTGGATTCCTTCAATTTGTTTCCATTGTGTTATTAGTGCTGCTGGCCCAAATTCACACCCGTTGGCAGCACAAGAAGACCGAACAAGGTTTGAATAGTTTTCCAATCCCACAACTCCGCTTCACGGCACTTATTCTGAAGAGCATAGAAAGCCTTCCACCCACAGTTTCCTTTTATACCTTAGACCCCTTTTTGTTGAAATCATGCCTATCACTTCCATGATGTTGTTAGAGAATCATAATTTCCTTTCACCATTTGATCGAAGAGATGCAACAATACATCAACATCATAAAGTAAAATATTATCAAACTAAAAAAAACTTTTGTATGTTTAACCACTCTTCCATTTTATCAATATATAAACCAAATAAAGTAGGAGACAAAGGGCAACCCTGTTTGACCCCGATATCGCTCCTGAAACATTTTGAAATGCCATCTGAAGTTCTGATTTTCACTTTCACCTCTTCGTACATCCTATGAACAGCAGCTCTGAGATGCCTAGGAATCCCCAATTCTTCCATCCTAAACCAAAGCTTGTCTCTCGGAACGGTATCAAAAGCCTTTTTGAAGTCAACAAAGCAACAAAAAACCTCTTCCTTTTTCTCCCACTCTTTTTCAATAATGTGTCTCAGAGTGACACAGTGATCCACTGTCGAGTGCTTTGGCCTAAAACCAGCTTGCCCTTTAGCACGTTTATGGTTTTCTTCTGCCCATTTGCTGATCCTAGTTTCTATCATGCTGCCAAAAAGTTTAGCAAAGAGGGGATTGATCATTATAGTCCTGTAGTTGGAGGGATTTTTTCCAATATTGAAATTTCAATAAAAAACTAAAGCAATAAGTTCATTTCAAACTATAAAACAATTGTAATTAATTATATGATGTAATCATGAAATAGTTAAGTACATAGTTTCATTTAGTGTTTTATGTAATGAACAAAGACTATACCTAAACAAGATTGAACAATAATGCTAATAATATGTTATGTGTGTACTAAGCTAACATGATGTGTGTACTGAAAACTGAAAACGCATTAAAACAAAGCAATTCTTTTTTAGAATTTTCAAAGCACATTTTGTTGTTCGCTCTAATCTATTCTTCACGAAATGTCCATGAGATTGGGCATTTCCTAAAGAGGGGAAGGTAGGGACAATTACGGACATTTGTCCTTCATTTTAGGATTGATTTGAGATCTGCCCAGGGCACAGTTGCAAGTATTTGACTTTACAAATGGAGTCTACATGAATAGTCTCTAAGAGATGCATTATCATCACCGAAAGTTCAATCTAATGTCTTACACACAGATCAAAGTTTGTTATGAATTCAAGTATTGGCCTTATTATTTATAAACATAAGGGGAAAGGGTAGTTCAATTTCAATAAACAAATGCAAAAGAAAGGGAAGGGTAAGGCAGGAAAGGGGAGCCTCCAAGTCTAAAATGAACTCAATGCATTGGTCATTGAACCAAGTGACTCTCGCACATTTATATCATTGTAGATTGAGTTTCACTAAAGTTCTACCTCCAAGAACATACAGTAAGAAGAGTCTGAGGGAACCATAAGTATGTCTTCAATATGAGCTCTCACTAACATTAAGTACTAGGAGTTTATTGTAGAATATACATAAACACCATATGAGAATTTGTAGCTTTACACACAAATTATCAACACAACCAAAGGGGAAACAAAAAAACTCACAACAATTATAATAGCTAAGCACACCATAACCATGGCATATATAAAACAACAAAGTGTTAATCCAATTAACCTAGCATTGGTAATCATTCTAACATTAAGATGAAAGAAAATTGAAACACAAAACAAACCCTCTTTCAGAAAATAGATATTGTATTCATTAAAAAGAATAAATGTTTATACAATAATCAATATGGGCCGATTTCATAGTCTAGAGTGATGAAGGAAAAGCAAGTGAAATCCTGGCTATAATCTGACAGCACTTTCAAGCAATTTATGGTTGACCCTATAATACAATATGACTCTTTCTTATATAGATAAGGATGTAGCTCACCTCTAAATAGCATGAGGATCCCATCTTAGGCCATGATGGCTACTCATTATAATTACAACCATATTTCAAAATTGTAAACCAAACAATCCCTACAAACCTGTAACAAATATATAGGGGACCACTTAATTGACACAAGGAGGCAGCTAAAAAGGACTAACTCCTAACTACTTTGACTGGGCACTCCTAGCTTCTAATATGGTTACCACGTGGTCAAACTCCTTATCTAGCTTGGCAAGGTTCATTGGGGACTCCTTGAAAATTACCTCGACTTGAGATACCAGTCTCCAAGAGATTTGGAAGGGTGATTCCATTGATGCTTAGACTTCAAAAACCTAGTTGATGCTTATTGTGGACTGCGTTGACATATCTAACACCACCCAGACCCCTTCCTAGTTTGTCTTGGCCACTTTGTCTCTCATAAACTAGTCAAATTGACCCAGGTGGATTCTGAATTCCCCTTGGTCAAGCAAGGTGCCATCTGGGTGAAATAGCACCAGGATATTGACCTCATTGAAGTAGGTCAATATATTCTTCTTGCCATCTTCTAGGTGTCCTATTCTAGTGCGAGCCAAGGCCAACCACTCCTCTATTATAGCTCTCATGTTCTCAATGAATGTTTGGTACAACCCCAAGTCTGAGGTCAGCCTAAGTTTTAACTCTAAGAACATTCTTTTGTTGACCACCACTTCCAATTTTTGACATTTCCCATCGATCTTTACAATCCTCTTCATGTAGGCATGAGTCCATTTGAATAAGTATGTTGGTCTTAGCCAGAGTCTCCACTACTTTCTCAAGATTGAGAAAAGTAGTAAGAGGGCATCTTTGACATAATCAATTAGTTTAATGAAAAATGTGCTCTTTACTTAGGTCTTTAAAGTGTGAATCTAGCTCTACATGTCCTCGAGGAATTTTTTGGACATATCATTGGTAGTTTGGAGAACTGATAGTGGGTCCTTTGCCATCCTCTCTTCCTCGATGGAAGTCCTCACCTTGGTGAGGGAGAACAAATCCTGATGGATCTGCCACACCACTGGGTTCCCTTCATGGACAAACCTCTATGTGAGTATTGTCTTCATGCTCCCAGAGGCTCAATTGAAACTCCATTACATGTTTGGGTCACCCTGGATATTCATCTCTGGTGCCTGTGACCTTGGGACTATTCCTCAGGTTGTGGGAGGTGTAGGAGGGGTGGATGAAATGGTATTGAAGGGCAGAGGATAAGGTGGAGGAAGTGGAAGTAATGAATAAGGAAAGCAGTGGAGGTGGAGGGGGCATGGGAGCAAAAGGAGGGAGAATAAAAGGGGAGGCCTAAGGGAACATTTTTACCCACCATTATTCCTAAGTTAGGTTCACCTGAGCTAGAATTGCCCTTGGGAATAGGTCATTGAAAAGCAGGGAAGAGATGGGCTAGTTGAAAGCGAGTCCTATGGCACCTTGGGTGATGGAAAGAGGGGGCTAAGGAACTAGGCACCAAGATGTTGTAACTGGGGCAAGAGGAGATATTAAAGCCTGTAAAGGGGGATGAATTAGAGTAAGAGGCCTTTGGGTTAGGGTTAGAATATGAGTTGCCTTTTGCTTCTTCTTCGACCTCTTACCCAGGTCAGCTCTACATGTTGTAATAGACGGTTTGACTAAGATGATAAGAACTACAGGGGATGATGGTGGAGGACTTGGAGCTACTGAAAGAGGCACCAGACTAAATAGAGTAGGCACAAGTAGGGTCCCTATTATGAGTGGTATACTCTTGAAAGTTGTAATTGCACATGTTACTAAAGGCACACCCAAAGGAGGTACCAAGAGGATTCTAAGTTATGAGGAGGGAGTGGAAGGGAATAAAGAGGCAAGGACGTTCGGGAGGACCAAAGCCGAAGGTACTTTGGTAGAAGATGGAGGGGGAGCAATGGGAAATAAATGAAGCATCACTTGGGGTATTTGTGAGGGTGGAGTAGAACTGGTGGGCACTAGAACTAGGAGTTGGAAAGTAGTGGGAGTGAGGGGTGGAAGGGAAATGGGAGGAGATGGAGGTGTGAGAGGAGAAACCTGGATGGGTGCATTTTGGGAGCCTCACTCTGGGCTCACTCTTAAGCTACTAGCCATATTAAACCTAAAGGTATGTGTGCCCAAGGGCTAAGGTGTTGGTGGCTGAGCGGGTTGCATATGAGCTATCTAGCATCGAGTAGTTCAAGACTATCTTTATTGTGGCTTGGCTACTGGAACTATTAGAGGAGGTAGATACAAAGGTAAAGCATGAGGAGTGACTAAAGGAGGTGGAGGTATACCTAAGGAATGAAGAATAGGAGTTGTTGGTAGAAGTGGAGGAGGAGTTGAGGCATGAGGAGCAAGAGTTGTTGGTAAAAATGGAGTTGGACTTAGAGATCGAAGAGGAAAAGGTGGAAGAATGCCCTGTAGGATCCTCTGAGAGATGGTTGGAGCTATCAGAATTGGGTCCTCTATAGATAAAGTAGGAGCTAGAGGAGGTGTGAAAGGGCCTTCTTGAGCTTTTTTACCATTCTTATTCTTCTTAATCGCAATCTGGGATAACACCTCCTAGTCATCAATGGCATTTAGATAAATATCATCATCATATTCGGCCTTATGATCATAGTTGATGTTGAGGTGGGTTGAGTATCATGCTAAATGAGCTTAGATTACCCCTTTAGGGTCCTATTGTCGATTCTTACACTTTACAAGGGTGTAGGAGTCTCACCTAGCTGCCATCTTCTAAATAGAAGGGAAGTTTTTGTAGACATGGTGCCTTATTATGATCGAGAGTTGTAGGCATGTCTTTTATTGACATTGTATGTAGAACCTAAAGATGCCTTCTACCCTCTGACAGACTATATCCTATTTAGACAAGTGGTTTATAACATGATATGACAAGCGAAGGGGTCCTTGAGGAAGCTCACAATCCGAATCATAGTGTCATCCTTGTACAGTTAATAGTATTCGATGGTTGTGATAGAATCCCTAATTGACTTCAAGAGTCAGGGTATCAAGGCCTCATTGATGGCTTGGTATACCACCTAGTATAAATGCTCATATATGTCTCAAATGTGATGGTAGAACTAGTGGCCATATAGCTTGTAAAATACCATGTGGACTACCAAGCTCGTGAGAACCCATATAGGGAAGGCCAAAGTCTTGAAAGAGAGCATCATGTAAATTGAATCTAGTAGGTATCTCATCATGTAGAAATTATCGTTGGCTCAGGTATCTATGATGGTATTGACCAACTTGAAGTTGATCGATCCTCCTATGTCTAGGACCTCTAAGCATGTAAAGATCATGTGCAGGAGAGGCACCCATAATTTATTGACATGTTGACAATCCTGGCCCCTAAACAGCTGATTAAGCAAGATCATACCCACCCATACTTCCTCTCAAAAGGTTTGGACTATGTATACATTGATATCCTCCTTGTTAACCCATTTAGAATCTAGGTTCTCAACCTAATCATGGAGGATGTCATATATCTAGTAGGTCCCCATCCAAACTGTTACCACCACTACATCATAGGAGAAAGTGTAGTCTAGAAGGGAGTAGTACACCTTGAAAGTGTTCATAGAGATATCCACAATCTAGTGCTGAGAGTTGGGTGAGCATACCTAGTTGTTGACTTTGTCTTGTATGTGAATTACATTATGAAGGATGTCACTCAATAGATCAACGTAGGGGAATGTCTTTGGTTTGGTCATGACTCTATGGAGTCTACACTTCTTGTAAGATCTAAGGGCATCCTTATACTCTACTTATTCGTCATTATCTAAGCCTTAATCCCTAGGTATCTACTTGACCACTTTAAATAAATTATTGTAGTGCTTGAACTTGGTTAAGCTATTCAAAAATGTGGTGTCCTTGTATTTAGGTTTAGACTTTGAGTTTGAGGATGATGTAGCCATTATAATAAAATAAAGGGGTAATTAGGAAGCTTTGAGTGCATAAGGCACAAAATATAGGGGCTTTATGAAAATTTAAAAGCAAGGAGTTAGATATTTCTTCAAAGTCAATAATGGTAACCATTAGTGAACTTCTCCTAGGCTTTTATAGATGCATACATATATAGCCCCCTATATTAATGGCATTTGGTGGCTCACTCATTGCAAATTCAAATTTCAGTTGGTGGTTGCATTTTCTTTCTTTATTTATAAATCTAGAATCAAATTTGGATCCCATGATCCTTCGCCACTAGTCAGATATAGTAATGGCAATGGGATGTTTTAAAACTATCCCTTCAGGCCCAAATTTCCATTTTGTTAATACACAACACATGATAGGCATGTGATCACATCTTTTAAAGGCTTCTCAATTAGCTCCTACTTTCCAACACATGTTATCGACTCATTAGTCTTCCTAATAATGGTCAACACCTATGCATGACTCTGTACTCCATACCATTCCCTTAAGAAGGGTGATGTGTCACCTATGAACATGTGGCACATCCTAATTAGATCTCTGGTCTCATTCGTACCTCATTTTGACCTTCTTTGGGGATTAGTTGGTTGTTGGTTCATTTTCGCTCTTGATGACATGGTGTCTTCCCATTTGATTAAGCTCTCATAAGCTTTGAAATATTTGATAGGTCTGAGGGACTGACCATTTTGACACATGGTAATGTGGTGCCTTCTCATTTGATTAGGCTCTCCCAAGATCTGACATCTTTGATGGGTTTGAGGGACTGGCCACTTTGACACATGTAAATATGGTATCTTCCCATTTAGTTAGGCTCTACTAGGCTCTGGCATCTTTGGCAAGTTTATGGGACTAGCCACTTTGACACATGGTGCCTTCTCATTCAATGGGCTCTCTTGGGCTTTAACATATCTAATAGGTTTGGAGGACTGGTCGCTCTAACATATGGAAATGTGGCACCTTCTCATTTAGATGGGCTCTCTTGGGCTTTGATGTCTCCAACAGGTCTGGGGGACTGACCATTTTGACATATGGTGATGTGGTGCCTTCTCATTTAGTCAGACTCTCCTAGGCTCTGACATCTCAACAAGTCTGGGGGGTTGTCTCTCTAACACATGGTGACGTGGTTCTCATTTGGTCAGGCTCTCCCAAGATTTAACATATCTAACAGGTCCTAGGGACTTGTCGCTCTGACACATGGTGATATGGCACCTTCTCATTCAGTCAAGATCTCTTGGGCTCTGTAAAATTCACAAAAAATCCTAAGTAAAAAAATGAAAAGGAACACGATACATTAAAAACTTACTTATTAGTTACAGATATTTTGATTTGTTATGAACAACAATGAGTCTAGTACTCCAATAATGAAATAAAACTCTAAGTGATCTTGGTGAAAGCCTAACCTACAATGTTAGCGCTATGATTTTATAAAAATAATAAACATTCCTTAGTCCTAAAAAATAAAAGAGGCATGTTACAGCTCAGAGAAATCAAAGCGATGTACATTCTAAGGATTCAAGTAGGTATTGTCGATGAGAATAAAATAAATGACCTTGAATCTCTAATTCATGAGATTTTTATAGGGTCCCCCATTTTAAATAAAAGGGGGTGTTTTGGCCACAACACATAATACTCACTCGTACTACCAATAATTAACCAACTATGTAGCATAAGACACACAATTCTATGTAACAAGCACATGTGCTCGAATGATATGAGTTCTAATGTGCTTATGATTGCATGGTAGTTTATGTAACTATGTTAGCCCCACTCACCCAAATCAATGTACATACTCTCAACAAGCCTAACACTCTCTAAGTTGGCCTAATAGGGCCCAAGGCCCAAAAAGGAGGCTCAATTAAGGCGAGGTAGGTTCAAAAAACCATTGGCTCGAACAATTCTATCTAACTATTCATGGTGCTCAAAATGCCTTCAAGCAATTACATCTAATCACAAGGCTCCATTCACGCTTAAGTCATAATTAAACTATATCTTTGACTTAAGTCAAAGTCATAAAAATTGCTCAACCAAAAAAAATCCTCATATGACCTTCAAAGGGATCTAAAATATCTCAATTAAGCCCCTTGAGAATGGAGCAATCCATCTCCATTATCGAATCTAATAAATCCCAACCATCAGATCAAAAAAGGGTGTAAAAGCCCTAGGAATCCTTATGGGGTACCATAAAAGTTGATAACCCCTCATTTTAGGTTTAAAATTAGACTGGCAAAGGGGGAGGAAGTGTTGGAGAATGACTTGTCCATAGTCATCCCTCTCCACCTTCCTCACCCCTAAACGATCACCATTAACGAGGTCTCCAAGGTTTTAGTATAATTATACTTATTTCATTTTTGAAATTCTAACATGCTACAAAGGTGTGTGTGCTCATTTTGTAGGTACTCAAATCGATGAAAAGTCTCTAGGTGTTATCAAACTCTCGTGATTATCAAAACAATGATTTAGGAGCTTCAAGCTCCTATACAGTTAGTGATTTGTCTTTTTTAGGATTATGGAATGTAACCCTAGGCTGATAAAGAGTTGAGTAATAAATTTAAGAAGAAAATACTATAGTATCAACAACCACTAATTTGCACAACAATTGATTTATTTGAATATTTTGTAAATAGTAATGAATTAGAAAAGGTGTACTTAGTTGGAAAATATGACTAAGATGGACTAGTGGCATGTTGGGAAGTGATACAGGAGTAGGGCAGAGTGTTGTTAGAGGAAAATAAGTGTCATAATCCTCTTCAGATAATAGCATGACCCTCTTTTACAATAGTGCATTGTACTATTGACCTTTTGGGCAATGATAATGACCATGTGCAAGTGACGTAGTGAAATTTTGGGCAGACCTCCACTCTATTCTAAAAAGCATGTGCCTATATGACCAAGACTTGAATCATAGTTTGTTATGTGTTTTGATTAATTTCACTATGAAACCCTAAGCCTTCATGCTTGCTAGGGTTTTTGATGAACACATGTGGAAGAAGAGTGGTATTAGTAGGGTAAGTTGTGTGTGACCTCAACACCCCATGTGTTGAGCACTACCTACATACCAATACCTCAAAAAGGGATAAAACCCGATGTAGTTTTCCCAATCTAAGTGTTATTACAAGTGAGAGTGATGCTAGTATGTCTAAGTATGAATGCCACTATGAATGCTTAACAAATGAATCAAGACTAGAAACCTAAGTAACATTGATCTCTAGGTTGTTGTAGATAGATGTATGTAGAAATAGGGGTGAATAGGGATCAATAACCTTAATTTGCACAAATATTTCTAAGCGTATTCGTGAGAATTTCCATTTATCTGATAAATGAATGAGAGTGGTATTTATATAGTATTTTGATGCTTTTTGAGACATGAAATGAGTCTAGGTCAACCCTAGGATGCTTCAAGAAGTGGAAAGATATCTATTAGGGGTAAGGGAAGCTAAGGGTCAATGGTGTTGCCCCCTTTGCCAATCATGCACCGTGTTATAAAATAATGGGGCCATGTTATTGTCCAAGTGATTAGAATGTGTGAAAAAGAGTCGAGGATGCCTAGGTGATGGCTCAATACAGCCCTTGATATATATAGGAATGGGCTAGACATGCATAAAAGTTGGATAAGGATTAAAAGAGGCCCTACGATAGGTCCAAGTCTAAACCAAGGATAAGGTGGTCTCAAGTGACACTCATTGTATCAAAATGACATTTTATATGATTACATTTTCCCCCGCCATTCTAGAAATGTACCAAATTGAAATGAATAGGATAAAGAAAAGAGAAACATACATGGACTTACTTATGAGGCAAAGCCCGTGAATGTGGGTTTGAGTCTATGAACTATGCTCCATTGCATGTCTTGCAAATGAAACACGTATGAATAAGTCCTTATTTAAGAAATATCAAAAACAAAAACAAAACTGAGTAAAGATATGTGAGAGAGAGGAAAGGAACAAATACATCTTACTAGGTACACAAACCGATGCAAAATCTTGGTGAAATCATGTATGTGTAGATTGTGATCAAATGGTGAATAACTTGGAATGAGTTGATGGCTTGCCCAATCCTCATGTGTGGGTGGCTCAATAACTCAATATGGTCTTAACTCTATCATTACCCACCCCTATTCAGTGGTTTATAATATGAGAATAACTTAGACTGGACTAATGACTTATCCAACCCTTTTATGTAGGTGGCCCAAGAACTCAAGTAGGTCATGACTCCATATTTTCCTACCCATGTGTAGTAGAAGAAGCTGAAACTAAAGATATGTGGTGTCATGAATCTATAAGAGATGGCTTTAGTCCACTCAAGAATTTTGAATTGTAAAATGGCTTAGGGGCCACTCGAGAACTTTAAAATGTAAAACAGCTCAAGGACCACTCGTGAATGCCAACCATTGTAGACAAGATAAGGCATTAATCTAGTGTAATCCTAATGCAAATGGTGTCTTAAGTATACAATATGGAGAATGACATAGAATTGTCATTCCATCTGAGAGAACTTGTTCAAAACTAAGTATATGGAAACAATGTGCCACACACATGCCCCTAATTCTAATATATGTACATATGGATTCTAGACTAAGTCATAGTAATATGTGTCTATGCGTATCTAAAACTAAAATGGGAGTGATCATGACATGCATGATACTCCTAATCTTAGCAAACCTATGTAATTATATGTAAAAATTAAGTATATACTGAACATATCTAATAGTGTTTGAGATTGTGCAAATCTGAATCATACCTTTTGTACCTTTTTGACAATTCTATAATTTTCTAATTTTTAGGCTATGAGACAATAGTGCAGTAGGTGGAATTTAGCACACTATGCTCTTGGTAGCATACTACACTATTGTCTAAAAGTGTTGTTTCTAAGAAGAGTTGAGACTAGTTTGTGTATGATTATATTTCGCTATATTTTCTTGAGTCTGAGCTCTATAATATGTGTCTCAATATTGAAAACTATGTTTTGAGTACACTAGGATGGCTTGATCTCTATGATAAACCCTTGTGAATGCCCCCTCTTTTGAGGGGAGTTGTCAAACCTCTGCAAAAATTATCCTCAAAATAAAAGCTATACATCATGTGTGTTATATTGAAAAGATATGATATCTGCATGATAAACCAATATATGTGTGTACATGACATCAGAATGTAAAAGAGATTAAGCATAAGTTTGTAATGTATGATGTATGTTAGATCTAACATTCACAACATTTCCAAGATATATATAACAATGTAATCATGTAGATGAACAAAAAAATTGGATATAATTTGAGTAAAGTACTCAGGGAAGTGGGGCATGATGTCCATCAAGACATCCGAGAAGGAAGGGGAGATGCATGAGGTGCCTCATGGCATCATAAAATAGATGTGAAAGCAACAAGCAAAATATAAGTATCATGGCCATGATGCATACAAACACACGAGGCATTCAAAGTAGGCCAAGGGGACATAATATAAGGGACATGGGCACATGTCACTAAATTTGAGAAAAAGGAACACATACAAGGACATGTTCAAATGTCTGCATACACAAAAGAGCACCCAAGTTTGGTTTAGAGCCATATGGAAGGACATGTTCTAATTTCCATATGCACAATCAAGAATTTTACACAAGGACATGAACACATGTCCAAAGCTTAAAAGTAATGAAAGAACAATGGTATATTCAAATGCCCTAGAGTAGATGTAGAAGCAAAGAGACACAATCAAATCTATAATAGTAAAGATAAAAATGAAAGCATGCATAATCATGTGGCATGAATTCTTATAAGAGAAGATATGTACAAAAGTTGAGTCTTTAGTATTAGTAGTCGACAAAAAAATAGTGTAGTATATGATGATCAATATCAAGATATAATCAATGTTAAATCTGTGATATGGAGTATAGAAATATATAACTTGGAAAATCAGAAGTTGTGTGTATGTTTCCCCCAGTGGGCTAATATATCATTATTGAATCGGTGTATATGCGTATGTGCCCCTTATGAGCAGATGGTAACAAATTTAGATCTATGTAGAGGATCAGATTCTTATAGTAATCTATGAATTCTCAAAGGCAACAAGTGAAGCATGTGTGTATGATAAAACCTACTACACTAACATAGATAACATATGTTGTACATGACAACTAGAAGGAATGTAAACATGAAAATGCATATAATCTATTTTTATTAATTTTATGAGCAATATTTGAATTTTTTTTAATTTTTGAACGTATTATATATATTTTTTGTGTTTTATGAGTATATGCTAAGCTATGTACAAGCAACATGAAAGTGAAACTATGTATAATTAATAGGAGAACATACTAATTGATGAGTCTTACAAGAGACTCATGATCAAGGGGACTTATATCAATAAAGGAAGAGTGGTCATACGTGATGTGTGAGGAGGTATCTGAGATATGGGAATTGGATGTACTAAATAATCTATAGTTGAAACTAACTGCGAAGTGTGGATATGAATCTATGGAGCTGGCTGAATAGGCTAGTAAACTATGGGGATCTTGGGGACCCATATAGTAGAAGAAGTTGTAACTAACATGGATGCTCTATATAGGGTGCTTTGGGGACTCATCATGGATGCTCTATGCAGAGTGCTTTGGGGACTCAGTAACATTGATATGGGTGGGAATGGGGTAGAGAGAGGCTCTTTGGAATCCACAACATGTCTCTGATACAAGGGATCTATATAATAAAGGCCTCCATGGGAGAGTGTGTATACATGGTAATGTTATAGAAGTAGACCTCACTGACAATGGTAGATCAACTGATATCTAAGGTGGCTAATAGAATATATGTTTAGAGCTATTAATTTTGACTACTATGGAACTGGATGTGGAGTAGGTAAAGGATACTCATATGGAAGGCCCTCAACTATAACAACTTGATTAATTTGTATATATTTAAGACATTTGTGTATGGTGGAAGGAATGACTTGAAGATACTATATCCAAGGCCTACCCAAATACATATAAAATTTTATGAAACAAGGTGTGGCTATGAATCTAGTGGACACATGTTCATGCCCAACCTATAATGGAAGTATGATCTCCCCAATGAAGCTCTGGACATGGCCACTAAACCCATGAATAACTATATATGTTAGAGAAATATCCCGATATGAATAGCCTAAGTGATGTAGAAGTGTAATAGTACACATATTAATGCTTGACCCATTGTTAACCATGACACTCTAAATAGGATGATGATCAATGTAAGCTCATACAAAAAGTGCATATAAATTTGAGTCATCATCAATGATCTCTTATTTTGAGAAAGTGATAAGAGGCCTAGTTGGCACTATAGTACGACACACACCAATGATATTATGTAGACGGTGTGTGTCCAATGTATGAATATGATAAGATGTTGGTGGTGGATGTGCCTAATAAGTATAAAGAACACTTGAAGTGTGTGATGTCTCATTAGTTGTATGTTTTGGAAATGGATAGTAAAATATCTTCATTGCTCTTGTTTTAGTTGGTTGTGTTTTGGGTGTTTTTGTAGTGGTGCTTACATCAATGATATTAGCATATATCAAATATTGGAACTTATTTTGTAAGCTGATGCATATGTTCCTTGTGATAATTGTAAAATGCATTAGAATCATACATTCTTTGGAAGAGGCTTATCCGTATCAACCTCTTTGATTGAGAGGGATAGATACAACATTGCATTCTAAAAGTTATTAGAGAATGCAAATTGGCAATTCAAGAAGGTTCATAAAAGGTCTCCTTGGAGGAGTTGATAAAACCACATGAGTAGTTGACTTTGAGGCTATAATAACTATTGTATTTTACTCATTCTTGTTTTCATTGGGCCTCACCTTATATGGGAGCTTATTTGAACTCTCATTAATGGAGTCTGATCTGGTTATGTACTTTATCTTTTTTTAAGATTATGGAATGTAATCTTAGGTTGATAAAGAGCCGAGTAATAAACCAAGAAATAAACTATTACACTATCAACAACCATTGATTTGCACAAAAAATGATTTATTTGAATATTCTATAAATAATAATGAATTAGAAAAGGTGTACTTAGCTAGAAAATATGACTAAAATAGATAAGTGATGGGTTGGGGTGTGATGCAAGAGTAGGGTAGAGTGTCATCAACGGAGAATAGGTGTCAAAACCTTATTTGAATAATAACATGACCATCTTTGCCAATAATGCACTGTGTCATTGACCTTTTGTGCAACACTAATGACCATGAAATTCTAGTCAAACATTCACTCTGTTCTGAAAACCCTATGCATGTATGATCGAGACCTCAATCATCATCTATTCTATGCTTTGACTAATTTTACTGTAAAATCCTAAACCTCCATGCTTTCTAGGGTTTTTGATGAACACAAGTGGAAGAAGAGTGGTGTTAATAGGGTAGGTTGGGTATGACCTCAATTATCATATCCCAATTTCTCACTAAGCTAATTTACTTGATTATCCATGGATTATTATGGTTGGTAAATTATATAATTACTATTTAACTAAGTTGTAAGTGATTTGTTATTTTTGGGGATAATAGAGTTTTATTCCTATTTAATAAACAAGTCTGAACGAGAAATTAGTAAATAATATTCCTAATTAAAGCTATTGATTTGTGAAATTAAATTAAAATTAGGCCTTTTCTAAAAATAGTAATGAGAGAGAGAAAATCAAACTTAGCTTATTATGGACTGTTCCAACTAAGACAGGGTCTCAAAATTTATGTGCAGGACTGGGACATTGTCACAAACAAGATATTGGACTTCATTTTCTAATTGGATAGGAGCACCAAAATTGGACACCATGGACTCTAGCCCTATATTCTTTCTCTAGAGCTATTGTTCTAAGGATTTAATCTTTACGATTTTTGTTCACCTATTTAGTGTGAGCCTGTGTGCCAAATTTTAGAGGTTGGAAGTTAATAGATCTCGTTGTAGGTTCATTTTAGTCTTCAATACCTATATCCATCTACACACATGCAAACAATGAATACATCAAAAACAAAAGGGGGAAAGACTGGGTTAGTGGAAGAATGATCATTTGAAAGGCTCGGGGTGACTAGGAATGGGTAAAAAGGTGACTCAAGCTTAGAACCAGACCCAAATGGATAAAATGAAAGACATGGCCAAACGTGAACAAAGCTAATATTCTCTAGGTGGAGTCTCCTTCAAAAGGATTGTGAAAAGACATGATATGTGTGGTTGCTTGACCAATTTAGGGTGTATACATTTGCCCCCTTTTAATTTAGTGATGCAATTAAATGAAGTACTAAAGTAAAAGAAAGAAAGATGTGTACCTAAACTTACCTATATAGAGATAAGTGTGTTGAAAAAGGGTCCAACTTCCTAGCCAGGGAAGTGGATAGAGAAATGACTAGTGTTTGAAGAAAGAAGGAATCCCTAAAATAGATACCCCCTATACTGAATCTGAATAGTGCCTGGAGAAAGAAAGAATCCCTAAAATGGATGCCCCATGTACTGAATCTGAATGAAAAATGAGAAATGCCTAGAGGCCCAAAACTAATGTCTGCCCTTTATCCCACATAAACTCATCTAATCTAGAATATGTGTATAGAATCTGTATGTTATAAAGAGCAATATCTGTCATGCCTCCACTCTAAATAATCTAAGCTAGAAATGAGAAGTGCTCAGAGGTCCAAAACTAATGTTTGATCTCTATCCTACATAAACTCCTAGGTCTGAGTAATGCTATGGACTAACTATTACAGATGATTATACAGTCCAACCTGGTGACAACCTGGGTATGCCTAGGTGTAATCTAAAAACTATGGTAAATGTGTAAAAAGAAAATGGCATGTTTTGCCATTTCAGTATGTATAATCCTAGATAATGAAGAACATAAACATATGTGCCATGCCCCCAAATCTGGTATGTGAGTGATGCATTTGTATAGTCTAGTAATCTATATAGCCACATGTGAAATGAGCTATCGTGTCATGTCCCATGTGTAAAATTGGAGATCAAAATAATGTGCTTTATACTATGCCTATAATTTGCTATCTGGTTTATAATTATGTCATGTTGTAAAAAATTGTATGTGTGAGACATGTAGTGATGTACATGCCCCCAAATCTGATATCTGGTCTGAATCTATATCAAATTCACTATGAATCCATATGATCTAAACTATTGTGTATCTAAGTAATCTATGTATCTATAAATTCAAGGTATGTCCCTGTGAATGTCTTGAGTAATGTTGAATGACCCATGTAATCTGATCACTGTATATCTTGACCAATCTAAGTTGAATCTAATAATTCTGATTGCTAGAGGTGTAAGAACCATGCTAGTGACCCATGTAGTCTGAATCATTGTATATTTCTATTGATCTAAGGTGAATATGATAATTCTGACGGTTGGAGGTGTAAGAACCATGGTGTATCTAACTATTAGACTGGATAGGTGTGTTGGATAAATGTAGAAATAAGAATATTAGGAGTGATGCCCCCTTTTTAGGGAGAGGGACAAAATTTGTAATAGAGGAGGTTGAGCCAAAAGTGATGACTAGTGGCGTAATGCTAGGAACAAGGTTGGTATAGTTTAGATTGATTTGAGAAGTTGATTGATTGTTTAGACTGATTTATTTGAAAATTAAATGAACTTTGATTGGTGAGGACCAAGTTGTATAAAATTTGAACAAGTTGTTATTGATGAGGACCAAGTTGTATGTTTGGGTATGAAATAGGTATAGATATGTGTGTGAAATAGTAAGCAAATGATATAATAAGAGATCTAGGTTTGTTGGATATTGAAGGTATTGTCGTCACAATTTTGTGGAAAGTTTATAAAATGGAGCTATGGGGTTCAAGTTATGGGCAAATTGGTATTTTGCTTTGAATGAAAAGTCATTTGATATAGGAAAATTTGGATCGATTCTTGCTTCGTTTATGCATTGACTAGTTTGAGATTTAGAGCTCTAGAGTAGGAGATATGCCAAGGAGACGAGCACCTGCCATGACCTAGTTTGAGTAATTAGTAGCCTAGATTGAGGTTGGTAGAGAGGTTACCCTGGTGAGTAGCTAAAACATGTGATTTAGGCATGTTTGAAATCTTGTTTTTGATGATTTTGAGCTATTTTCAATCTTTTTAGAAATTTTTTACTATATTCAGTGCTCCTATCCTTCTTCCATTGCTATTGTCCAGGCTTTAGCGATGTTATCCAGGTTACAATGCTCCTATCCAATATTGTTGTCTTGTACCCAAAACTATTGTCTTTGACCCAACACTATTGTCCTGGAGGATGGCTTTTCTGGGCTAATGCTTAGTTTAGTTACTATCATTTTGCTTGGTTATTGATTTGGTATGGTTGACTGATATTTATGTTATTTTCTAGTATTTTGTAGGGTGAGGTATAGATGAGGGAGTTCTGTAGAGGCCAAGTGATGGAGACTCTAAGATTATCGCCTTTATTAGCTGATGAAAGGGATGCGATGGATAGGGTAGGGCTAGGTCATGTGTGTGACATAGGCACTATGTAGTGGGATAGGTATTTGATTATCACCTTGTGTGAGAGGTGAAATGTAGATACCTATACTTTTTTAGCTTCTTATTGGAGAGATGACTATTACTCTAGAGGAAGTGTACTATATTTTTCATTTATCATTTAGTGGACAATGTGTGACTTTACAGGATGATATGGGTACGAATGCCATTGATCATGTATCTTTGTATTTTATTGGTGTGCCCTCAGGCATATATAGGAGAGGTAGTGATAGTGATATACCATTGTAAGTTATTATTCAGTCAAGTGTTCTACATCTATGGAAGTGGTTGGCAGTATTGTTGGCTTCTTTTGTTGCAATGGATGGGAGTGGTGTATTGATTGCATATAAGATGCATCAGATTGTATGTAGTGTAGAGGTATATGGTACTGTGTTCTCATGGTGTAGGACTATACTCACCCACTTATACAAAGATCTATATAAGTTTACTCAGGAGGCATTCAGTGGTGGTCTGAGTGTGGTTACTTTATTGCATTGTTGGGCCTACAAGCACATAGCAATTGTGTGGCCATTGGGATTATTGAGAGAGAGGTGGGAACCTCCATAGCCATATGGGGAGTGGTGGATGAGTTCATTAGATATCAGGTCTCTTGATATGGATCACTATAGATGAGTGTTAGATACACTAGTGGCTTAGGATATCATATGGAGGCCCTATAGAGGATTTATTGGGTGGCTTGAGGATGAGTGCAGTTGCATTATATCAAGGTTGATTATTAGTTACATGACCATTGGCATAGAGTGTCTGAGCACTTTTAATATGAGTGCATGACTAGATAGTTTGGGGTTTCTACAAGATGTGCTCTCAACATCATGGGTGTGAGTGAGGAGTGCACGAGCACAGGTGAGAGTAGGAGCTCGTGGTAGGCCTACTTAGGCTGAGTCAGCACCATTACCTTTGGATGCATAGGATGTGGATATAAATATTCTTGATGTAAATGATGTTAGATGCATAGAGGCATTTACAACATGGTAGGTGAGGCATCAATGGGCTCCATTAAATCCTATTGGTGGAGGGGATGCCCATGAGTTTGAGGACCAAGCTCTAATTTAGATGATGGGATGTAAGTATCATTTATATTTGAGTTGTGTACAAGTTCAAGTTTGTGCATGTTTTAGCTTGTTTTGAAAATGTATGTTTAACATAGTGTTGTACTTTTTACATGTGGGTGGAGTGGAAGGTGCTCAAGATGAAGCATAGGTTGGGGCAGGAGGTGGAGATGATGGGTTTTGGGAGACCATATTTGAGTTTACACTTCATAAGCTCACACAACATGTTCTTGATGATGTTGTGGAGGAGGGTTTGATAGAGTTAGCGATAGTTACAACTAGCGTTTATGCTTATTTGTTTGACAGGGCTGCTATAGCTATAGTTGCATATGTTAAGGTAGTGGAGGGAGAGAGATGAGTTGAGGGTCAAGAAAGATAGGCATAGGATGCCTCTTACTAATTATGGATTAGTGAGTATGTAGATTATGGACTTGCGTGAGGATCATGGTCAATTACTAGAGCGATATAGTCGATGTAAGAGGCATTTGAGAGCTCAAGGAGATGTGGGGAGATCAAGTGTGAGATTGGATTATGGGACTAGTATTGGAGGAGAGAGCGAGACTGAGAGTGAGAGTGAGGGTATGATACCCATTCGTGATTAATTATATTTTATACAATGTATATGTATTTGAAAACTTTGTTACACACACACACACACACACACACACACACACACACACACACACACACACACACACACACACACACACACACACACACACACACACACACACACACACACACACACACACACACTAGTTTTTGGTTTTGACTCATGCATACTATGTTAAGGGAGTTAAAATATATTATTAAATTTGGTGCGATTTGTTGATTAGAAGTAGTTGATCTGGTATTGATTTTGAATTTGCATATGCTTGGTAAACTAGTACTTGGGATATGTGGTTTGATTATTTTGATATGTTTGGTAAGATAACATTTGGGATGAGATTCAATTGTTTATAATATGTTTGAATGTGTTGTCTAGGTTTGATTTGTGATTATATGTAATAAAAAATTTGGTGGTTTTGTAGTTGTAAAATTGATTTGGTAGAGTGAATTGGTTAGGAATTATAAAAAGTAGGATATTGGTAAGGTTTGGATTTGGATAAGTTGGTTTGGCTAGGGATGGCTATTTGGAATTAGGAATGTTAGTTGTTAGTATGTGAGGATGTAAGATAACACACTGTGCATATTACTTCCCCGAGAGTGGCTCAAGAATACAAAGGTTAGCTAGACCTTTGGCTCCATCATTGCCCTACTAAGTGAAGCTTATGAACTAAAATTGGTATGATTGTACATTGTATTATTCTATGTTGTATCACTATGTGAACCCTATCAACCAATTAAACAAGTACCCATACTGCTCATGCTGTGTAGGAATATGCTCTATATCTAATACTATTTTTTGTGTGCTAACTATAGCTATGTGTGAAGATTCTACAAAATTTAACTTTATTGGTCATACAGTTGAAACTATGTGCTATGAAGAAGGTTCATCTATCTATAACCGAATACCCTATGGCCTCTATTGTGATGTATATGACTGAGTAATATATTGAGATGGAGCTAAAACCTATGATAAGGGCTCATTTAATCTTAATCGTAATGGGTTGTTATGTGAAATAGGATCCAAAAATTTTGGCCATAATGAATATTTCTCATGAGCAGTACTATATGGTGTGGGGTCATTTAATCTTAATTGTAGTGGATTGCTATGTCAGATAGGACCCAAAAAATCTATTTTTAGTGAATACTTCTCATGAGTAGGAGTCTGTTGCGATGCCTGTGACCCTATTGGATATGTATATGGAATTGTATTATGTATTCCTCAGACTACGATGCTATATGTAGGTTGTTCTTGATGTACTAGTTTCCAAACCTTTTGAGGTAGTGGAATAAGAGATCTCCTATGAGATTCTATCCTAAAACTTACATTGCACTCATGATGAGTGACTGATGATTCCTGTAGAGGAATGTCCTAGGATGACTCAGTCATGGGGGAATGAGATCTAGGGTTCCATGATAGAGGAGATCTCGGTGCCCCCATGTGAATGCTATGATGCCATTATCAACACATCAAGTAATGCAATCCCTAAGTCCATAACAATCATTATCTCTATGTCCACGGATATTATGATAGTTACAAAAGGGTTGATGTAGCTATCTATGTAAGAGACATGGATCTCATCGATGAGTAGAAGGTAGTGTGATTAACCTCTTATCTAGTAGTGTTGATAATATGGTAGATGGGCTATCCTGTTTTGAATCAAACTATAGTGGTGCCTTGTTATTGTTCTATGTAGTGCATATTATAGGTTGTACTCTAAAAACTAGCTTTTTGTTCTTGACTAGTTGCTTTTCTGATTGTGGTCTCCTATCTTGTTTAGGACATGGTGGATGTTGAGTGATAGGAGATGTAGTTGAAGATGTTGCTATGAAATCTAGAGTGATTCGATCAACTAAATCTACCTTAATCAATCCCAATTTCTTTTTCAAAGATAAAACTATATAACATAAGTGTCTGAAAAAAGACTCTATCTGATATAGTGGATGCTCGAGGAGAGGTTGGTGAAGCCCCATAATAAAGATATGTTGAATCTCTAGATCTGTTGGTTTGTATATCAATCTTAACATGTAAGCCTTTAATCTCAAGATATACTCACTATCTGGCTCTGAAGAATTTTGATGTAGTGTGGCAAGTTTCTCATATGTAACATGAGGGCTTGTGTTTATGATGTAATATATAAGAAATGCCTCTTAAAAGTCATCATAGATATGCAATGAAGCAATGGGGAGTAGATGAAAGAACCAATTCTATGCTTCCCCCATTAATGTCTATTGGAATAACTTGAGTAGAATCAATAGGCTCACATGAGATGGCAAGCCTTCTGAAAAGCTTGAAGGTGTATAAATGGATCTCAAGTTCCATAAAAGTGAGGTAATGATGGTATCTGGAAATGCTTAAGCAATGAAGCTTTTATGAATGTCTTTGGAACAAGGTTACGATGTAGATCATTGGCATCCATCCAAGATTTGTAAGCTTTGTTTTCCAATGTAAAGAGATGTACTTGGTGTTTTAATTCACCAATTACATGCATCAAATAGATGATCTCCTGGGATGGTACATTAGTATCTTGAAGTGGTTCATTTAATTGTTGAATTTGATTATTAATTATAACCATGGGAATGCTACATTTAGTAATTAGATCATAAATAGGAGTGTTCACTTGAACCTTGGGAGTAATGGTAACTTGGACCTTACTAGAGGGATGTGGGCTACCATTCTCTTTAGGTGAAGAGTGAGAACTAGGTTCTACTGTAGTGAGGGGTAGCTTGGCAAATTCATTGGTATCTTTATGTTTTAGTGAGTCACATTCTAATTTAGTAGAAGATGTGCAATGCAAATTAACATGTGCATTATTTGAAATAAAATTATAGAAGTAGAAATAATATTTGGAAGCGCATTATATTTGAGAAGAGTGATAGAAAAGTTAGAAACATGAGATGCATATTCTTCTTCACTATGTGTATAATTATCATCATCATTATCATATATGTAATATTGTTCATAATCACTCTCATTTTCATATTCATTGGCATGCTCAATATCATATTCATTATCACTTCCATCATTGATAGGGAGATGTGTAAGAGAAGAATTTAAGTCTTTTCTAATATGCAATAAATTGTCATTTGAAATCGGAATATCATGTGCATCTATGTTATCCAAGGATGAAAGACGTGCATTATTTACATGTGCAATATGAGAAGTAAGAGAAGGAGATTTTTCATTTGAACATTCTTTTGATAAAGTAGAGTTAAGAACATGGGATGTATAATTTGAACTATGCATTGGTAATTTGATTCTATTGTGTTTATATTGATATAATTTGAACATTAAAGTAGCAAAAGAGAGAGAGAGAGATTAGGTTCACATGGATGCAAATTATCACCAATAAGAGGTTCACTTAGAAGTGCATGACTAATTTATTCCTTTGTTGCATTGTGCATAGGAGAATGAGGTGAAAAGTATCTTTCCCATTTATCAAAATTATTTTCTTTAGAAGAAAGAATAAAAGAAATGGGCTTTAGAGAAAAAGATTCATCTATTTGTGCTTCACCCTCATCATTACGTATATCATCATATCCTTCATTACAACAATAGTCATTATCTTCACTGTAAATGAAATCATTTTCTACATTCTTAGCTAATGTGCAATTTTGCAAATTTGTCCAATCATTGTTATAATTATAAGAAAATTTTAGAAATTTATCTATGGGATGAGGAGGAATTGCCTTTGTGGCCATTTTATTTCTCTCACCAAAGAGAATTTTAAAAAGTACTATGAAGCAAATATATGCACAAAGAACTACTATCATCGATAATTTGAAATTACTTTTGATAATCCAAACAATTTGCAAAAAATTCAAATTATTTTTCTAAAAATTGTGAAGGAGAAAAACTTGAGGTTTGAATACCTAGTTTGGAAATCTAGGGTTTTTAGCTAGGGTTTTAGAATTTTGGAAAATTATGCAATAATTTTTAAATTCTAAAAATAATTTTGAATAGGAATAATGCACAAAAATTTATACAAAAATTAGAATTTGGAAATTAAATTTTTGCACAAGAAAACTACTAATTTTAAAATTTTGAAATTATTTTTGACAAAGTAATCAATTTGAAAAAATTACAAAATAGTTTTCTAAAATTTGCAAGGAAGGCTTGAGATTTAAGGACCTAGTTTTGAAATCTAGGGTTTTTAGCTAGGGTTTTATAATTTTGGAAAATTATGCAATAATTTTAAATTCTAAAAATAAATTTTGGATAGGAATAATACACAAAAATTGATACAAGAATAAAAAATTGAGATTAATTTTTTGCATAAAAATACAAAGGAAAAACCCTAAGTGTAGCTAGGGTTTTAGGTTTGTTCTAAGTAAGTCAGGTTCATTAAATGATTTATTATTTTTAAGAATAATGAAGTTTTATTCCTATTTAATAAATAAGTCTGAGTAGAAAAAATTAGTAAATAATATTCCTAATTAAAGCTACTGATTTGTGAAATTAAATTACAATTAGACCTTTTCTGAAAATAGCAATGAGAGAGAGAAAATCAAACTTAGCTTATTTTGGACTATTTCGACTAAGATAAGGTCTATAAATTTGTGTGTAAGACTAGGACACTATTGCAAATAGGATCCTAGACTTCGTTATCTGATTGGATAGGAGCATTAAAGTTGGACACCTAGACTCTGATGCTATAGTCCTCCAATGTTTTTATCTTGAGGATTTAAAATTTTTGGGTTTTGTTCGCCTACTCAATATGACCCTTTGTACCAAATTTTAGGGGCTGGAAGTTAACATAGCTCATTGTAGGTTCATTTTAGTCTTCAATACTTGTATCCATCTACACACATGCAAACAATGAATATATCAAAAGCAAAAGGAGGAAAAACTGGGTTAGGGGAAGAATGATCATTTGAAAGGCTCAAGGTGATTGGGAATGGGTAAAAAAGTGACTCAAACTTAGAACTAGACCCAAATGGATAAAATGAAAGATGTGGCCAAATGTGAATAAAGCTAATATTCTTAAGTCAGAGTCTCCTATTAAAAGACTATGAAAAGACATGATATTTGTGGTTGCTTAACCATTTTAGGGTGTATACAGGTAGTAATATGTTATTATGAGACAGTTGTATGTTAATTTATTACATGATTGTATTGCTATGAGTTAGTTGTATTTGTATATATTTTACATTATGATCATGTTGATTAGTTATTATAGTAGTATTTTATGATAAA